>JAULJZ010081353.1:0-12657 GCA_032270985.1 Heliamphora pulchella
CGCGAGGTTTCAAGTCGGAAACGGTGTTGGGGATAGGTGGTGTCGGGACTATGTATAAGGGATGGGTGGATGAGAAGATGCTTGCGCCGTTGAAGTTCGGCTCTAGAATGATGGTTGACAGGGAGAGGGGAAGGAGTGTATATATATATATATCGACTGAGAGGGGGAGATGAGAAGGATAGGGAGAGATCGAGAGAGGAAGAGCCGGCGGTCTCGACGGCAGCCGGCGGTGACGGTTGGAGAGGCGGCGGCGTTGGTCGCGGCAGTGGTGGTTTTGGGGTGGCGATGTTGGTCGCGGCGGATGGGGTAGATGTAGTTCAGTGGAGGTGGTGGAGAAGGAAAGGGGAGAAGGATTTGGAGAGAGAGAGAAGTCAGTCAACGAAAATAAAAGTTAAATAAGTAATTCTATTTTTTCCGTTAACGGAGTTAAGTGACAGTATCTGACAAGGGAAATTAGTGTAATTTAAAAGACCACGGGGAGCTTCCTGTAATAAGCTTAAACCTCAGGAGAGGTAAGTGTAATTATCCCAAAAAATTATTATCCGTCAAATATAGGTGGGTTGAAAATTTTTTTTTCTACCCGTCCTAATCCAACCCATTCACACTCTAGTGGTGGTTGTGATTCCCATTTTTTATCTATTAGTTGATAAGCTATTTTTATAAAATAATTAGTGTGTTTAAATTATTAGTGTTTAGAGTATTATAAATTAATTTATTAATGTAGTATTTTTAGTACTATCAGTAGAATAACTTAAGAATAAATAGTAAGTTGTTAATTTGACATAATTTTAGCGAGATTAAATTTTTTTTATGTACACAAATGTTCAAAATAGTTCCAAAACTAATCAACTCACCTCCCTCATGGGATTGGAATAGTTTTCCAACGAATGTATTAAGTTTGGGTTTTTCTTAATTCCCTTTAAATGATTGGCAAACATGAGCTCATATGGGATTGTTTTGGAATGGTCTCATCCCTGAATAATCTTGCATCCAAACAAAGCATAATATTAAGCTAATGTCATTAAGTTCTTGCTCCTAAGAAAATTACAAAATTTGATAAAACTTTTTTGAGAAGAGATGAGGGGACAAAATGATAAACGTAACAGGTGAGAAAATCCAAGTTCTTTCGGAGATGAATTGAAGGTTGTCCAACAATCCTCCTATCATACTCATTTTCTTTCTTTAATTATTTTTTTGTTTTTTCATTTTTTTTTCCAATTGATTAGGCGATCATATATAGAAGTGCAAAGGCGACGACTCTTCTCAAAATGACCTCTCCCTCGTGAGTAGAAATGGCGTGGTGGTGTGATTCCCATTTTTATGTTTTTATTTTTTTATTTTTTAGGGTTTGTTTAATTGATAAATTATTTTTATAAGATAATTTGCATATTTATATGATTTGTAGAGAATAAGGATTGGGATCTACTGGTCCCGTCCAAGCTGGCTGAGGTGTCAAGGGTGAGATGCCCGCCGGTGATTTTATACCCGTGGACCCTCCGACGATCAAGTCAGGCTAGGGGTTTGGGAAATAGGGAAAAATTTGAGAGAGTATTTTGACAGAATTTTGACTTAATAAAGAGAGCATACCTTTCATCCTCAGATTGTGGACTATTTATAGAAAGAAAAATACTTGACCCGCTTGTGAAGTTCGACCCGATCCGAGCAGGTCGGATTGTACTCCCTCTCCTTGATTAATGCATAGTAATTAATGGTTGGATGGTGACTTATCAGTGCCATCATTGGATATCACTGTAAGATCTTTCTGCAAGTACCTTTTGTCATGTCAAGATGTCCATCAGCATTCAGGCCTAGTTTGGGCTAAAACTAAGCCATTTCTATTTGATGTCTAACCCCTGAGTTGGCCTATTTACAACTGATCTCTTATCATCATATCACTTTTCTGATATGCGTATCTTAGGACATGATCCTAAATATCAACCATCTAGCTCGGCCCTAGGGTTCAGGCAGCTCGTCTTACTCAGCTATGAGTGCCAAGCATCCCTCGTAATAGTGCCGAGCACCATGTCTTCAAGGTTGAGCCGAGCTCTCTCTGAACTCAGATTCAAGGCATAGCACGGGCCTCACGTCTTGAGGTCTTTAGCCGAACATGTTGCCCATATAGCTCGGCTCATTATCCGAGCTAAGATGGATACGCCGATGAACGTGCCGTGGTGAAATGTCACGCTGTACGTACTTTAACGTGGACTTCGCGTGGCTCTGATCAGAACTTGATCCCCCTTAATATCTATAAAAGTTACTCATAAAATTCTCATAATTTAAATTAATGGTCCAAATTCATTTGAGATGTGACTCACATAAAAAACAGTTTAACTTGAATCATTTATGTCAAATTGTGAGTAGTGTTATATGAAACATTTTTGGGTACTTAATATTTCTAAAAAAACAATTTAGCAATAATGTCTATGAAAAATAAAAGAAATTGTAAGAAGAATATATATTTGCACTCCTTTCTAAAATCCCACATACACTGCAAAAGACATGATGGAGCATATTTTCACCTATTTTAAGGTTGCTAAAGAGCTGAACAAGGTAGTTTTGAGTGCTAGAATCCCATACACTAAAGACCACCAAATTTGTATACAATCTCAAGATTTTTAATTCTAACATTTTTTTTCAAAGTCTGTTGTTTCAATGATGTCACCCTTGCACTCTTTCTTTTGGGTGGTTAAGGGGTTAATCATGGAATTATTTAATGTTGAGTTTGATGTAATTTTCCTAATACTTGAAAATTGTCACCATTTTAAAATGGATTGGATTTTATTATGTACACTTACTATTTGAGTGCATACCGTATGCACCTCATAACTGAAGTTAAATCTAAATAATCAAAAATCAAAGGCAAAATAACTAAAACCAAAGTTAAAATAACCACATAACTAAATTAAAAATTTCCATAACTAAAACTAAATCAAAATAATCAAAAATTAAAATTAAAATAACCAAATAAGTGCACATTATAAGTGGTTATGGACGCACACAATAGAGCCTAAAATGAACATAACTAAAGCCTTAAATTCTCGTAATCAAAAGTAAAATTAAATAACCAGAAAGAATGCACATTATATTTTTGCTTTAAAATTAAAAAAAAAGAAAAATATTTATTAGATGAATTGGACGCAGATGACTGCACGCATGATAGGTCTTTGTTGATGTCTTTGTCATTGCAATTGCATTGAAACTAACTTTTAATATTTCTTTGTTGATAAAGCTAAAGACATATAGAGTGAAATTTTTAGTTTTTTTTTTAAATAACCGGTTAAGTTGAGTGTGATTAATAAAGATGCATTGTTAATATAAGGTTTGTGAATGAGCAAAGTTGAATTAATAATAAGGTGAAATTAGTTAAGTTGATGTTCAATCTTATGTCCTCCTCCAAAGCGAGTGAAGAATCCGAGCGGATCTTCTTCCAATCCCCTCATTTATGTCTAGTTAAACGAAGAAACGAGAAGAGTGAAGTCTTCCTGGGCTGTTAGGGTAGACAGGGGTAGAATTGGTATTTTATGAAATAAATAGGCTTAATTGGGTTTTATCATTTCAATCTTAATAGAGTAGTTTACTAAACCACCCCTTCCAAAGGTTTCTATATCCTGCCAAATGGAGGAATTAGTATTCCGACATCATTACTAGTCCAACCCAAATATTGAAAAACAAACAAAGTTTTAATGGGACCCACTGAATTACTAATTCAATTCAAAGGTCCAAAATTCTTATCAAACATGACCTAAAAAAATCAAATCTTGTATAAGCTTCAAGTAGGTGAAAGATGTTATCTACTTCTCACCTTAATTAGGAACTCACAACTTCTGTGGGACCAACAGAAAACTATTTCATTACTTTCTTTCTTTTGAAGGAAAATGAAGACATTCATCTTTAACAATGGTGAAATATCAATTAGGAGCTGATCATGTCAGAATCAAACCAACATGAAAACAGTTATTCTTACAACATTTTTATACACAAAATCTTCCACTAAAATGATGTGAAAGTGATATTTTTTTAATTAAGCATTTGTTTGGAATGTCTAAAAAATTAGGTTTTTAAGAGATTAAGCATTCTGTTTAATAAAAAGAAAGAGAAAAGAAAAAAGATTAAATTGCGTGGGATAATTTGTTTAGGGTAACTTTTTTTTTTTCAATTTTTTATTAAAATCTCTAATATATTCTTATCTTTTGCTTTTAAACTATAGAATTTGGATTATTAGTACATTTTTTTAATAGAGTTGATTTTTTAATTAAGGTTATTATAGCCATTTTAATTTAAAAAAAGTTAGTATTTGGAATGTGTATTTTTTTCTTGAAAAGAGAAGTCAAATAAAGTCAATGATTTTTTTAGATATGACAAATGTTATAGCTTAGTCATTTTCGTTTTGGTAAAAAAAAAAACTTTTTAAATATGTCAAACAAGGGCTAATTGTTAGACGTGTGGAACTTGATTATATTTTGGGGTCCGAACCATGACTCAACCTATTTCAATGGCATTACGATTTAAAATGGATTTTTTGGGAGGCTTAGTCCATAGAGCAGAGTTTAAGACGGTGAGAAAAACTTTTGACCCTTTTTTTATTGGTTTTTAACTTAGTTATGGGTTTTTATATTTTTGTTGTTTCTATTAGGATTTTAAAAAATACCTTTATAATTTTGTATCGTCTCTTTTCATAGTGAAAGTCACTGCAACTTTATGGATATAGCCCTAATTTTGGATGACCTATTTAAAATCATATCTTCTATGTGTAATTGTATTCTTTTTCATTGATTGTTTTTTGTTTTTTCCATTTGCCATACCACTAATAACTATCTTGGGAGCACTTTTCTTTTAAAGTGATAGGTCACAAGTGAATGGGATGGTTTTGCCAAGTTATCTCAAGGCATAGTTTTATGTTGAGTGAGGGAGGATGTTTGTATTCTGCTCCAAGAAAAAAGTGGTAGGATTTATTAGCTGTGGTCATACAAAAGTTAGGCCTATTTGGGAGTCATCAATTGTCAAATTAAGGACTTTATGGTGTCACTTGTTGATGAATGGTGAATGGATATGCTGCATGACAATGGCTAATGACTAGTGTTCCCTAATTAATTCTTGTAAAATGAAACATTTTGGGATAGCCTGCTTGTGATGCTTAATACATATCATTCTTGTTCTAATTATGTTACATGTGCCTTTTGGTTACTTAGATTTGTGAGACCAAACATGGACATAAGTCACAAGATTTCATGTTTTATTTATTAGTAATCAATACTAGCTGGCCTATGATCATTGTGAAGCAAGTGGGTTGAATTCAGTTGTTACAAAATGGCAATTAAAAAAAATGGCAAACTACATTAACACCATTTAAGTTTTTGAGAAATACATGATACGTATAGAAAAAAAAGGTCGACAATTGCTACTATGAACCTAACAGATCGAGCTTTAACTTTGGGTGACTGGATCGCCTCGTCAGGGTTGCTCTGCCTTAGAGAGCCTTGAGAAGCGCAACACTTTATTAACCGATCATTTTGTAGGTGAAGGGGCAAAGGCGATTCATTGCCTTGTTTTAAATTGAAAATAGCATTCCTATTATATTGATATATCAAATAAGTGCTTACTCATTAAAGCAGGAAAAAAGATAAGAGAATCAATAAAAAGAGTTCAGGCGAATTCAATTGCTTATCCATTACCTTATAGTAACACTTCTTAGTTGAGAAGTAGTTTTTTTATGCATTTATATATCGATTTGGTAATGCATTTAATTAAGCCTCATGGCCTTTTATTATAATAAAAAAATATAGAAACTATGATATGTCAATTGTAATACACTAAAATAGAAAATACTATTTTCATCAATTGGATTTTACCATATCGGCCAACGATGCCATGGAAATTAGGATTTATTAGATAAAGAAAATTAGAAGTGAGTTATCTAGATTTAGGCACAATTAGGCACAAGAAACTAACTATACTAAATCTTGTGTCTCAATCATTTAAGCAATTGATTTTTTTATTTAAATTGAAGTGTAAATTTTGGTTTTATTTAATCAACCAACTTCTTTATCATCGATTAATTAAGGAAGACTGTTATTTTAAAAAACAAAAATAACTAATCACCAAAAATCTAAAAAGATGTTAGCGTAGTTTGCCTTGTAAAAAGTAGAAATTGAATATTGAAAGTCAGCTATTTGATGATACATCATGGTGGGGACATTGTTTTTATAAATGTGTATATTTAGATATGCACATGTATTTGAATGTATAAGAGGTTATGCAGGATCTTTGTCTTGTTTGGCAATCAGTTTTAAGTTAGTTTTTTTTGTCTTTTTACTTAAAATTTAAGATAAATTACATTTATCTCTCCTGAAATCTCTGAAATTACACTGATCTCCCCTATCAGTGTTGTCGCTTTAACGCCGTTAACGACAATTATAAATTTATCGATTTAACCCTGACCTAAAGCCCACTGAGTCACCCTTCTTGATTCACCCAACTCACTCCTACTCAAATCTGACTCAGTCTTCTTCTCCAACACTTTCTTATTTTTAGTTCTCAAAGATCTGCTACAAAGAAAACAAATCAAAGCTCTGATTATCCGAAAAAGAGAAGTAGAAAAAATCTCCCTTTTTTATCCATTGTTACACACAGAAGATCTTCATTCTTGCGTTCTCCCTTTGAATCCTTTAGGTAGCTTCTGAAGTGGGTGCTGGTAATTTCTTTCCACGAGCTCGAAAAAGACGTCACTGGACCCATGTTGAAGATCCATCCTATTCTCCCAATTGGTCCGATGGTGCCACCAAAACTTTTGGGAGAAGATGAAGCCATCGATGTTGGCATTGAGATGTGGAAATCCAAAGACGATTGCATCAATTTCCACATTAGCTACCTTCGTCGACGCCAGATCTAATTCCTAGAAAGAGCCTTTGTTCTTTCCGGTGAAGGTTCGGTTGAGAAGAAGACTTCAAGTTCGTCGCCTCCTCTTGCTTCGATGGCGACGAAGAAGAGGCGATTCGTGGCCCTGGTGGACGAGAAAGATGATGATGAAGAGGTTCATCGGAAGATAAATCAAGCAGAGAAAAGAAAAAATGACAGTGATAATGAGATTTGAGTTCTAGTATTCCATGAAAACACTGGTACAGAAAATATACCTAGGAATTCGATTGGGTATGGATATGAAATTCTTGCTTGTTGGTGTAAAAGCTTAATTGTGAATATGAAATTCTTACTTAATTGTGAATATGAAATTCTCTTTCTTTTTCTCAATCAATCGAGCTCGACTTGGACTATATAGATGAAGTATTTCAACCTTAATATATGGTTTATACATGTCTTAATCTACGTTTCAAACTATTCAATTTAGGATTTCGTTCATTGATTGGGAAAATTTTCTCTCTTTTTTGTGTTCTGATGATGCCGTGTGTAAGAGTAGTAATCTTTATTGGTGGTGTTCGTTCAACTGATTGGTTCTTGAGTGTATGAATGTAGATGAGCAGGGAGTGTTCTTTCTGAGCTGATGTTTTCTGGAAGATATTTGCTAATTTCTATTGTATAATTATCTACTTTTAGATATTAAGTTTAATATATAGGTTTTGTTCGAGTAAAAGGAGGGAGGGAGGGAGGAAGAAATATTTGTCTCTGTTTGGTGCTCTGTGTTGCATTTTTCATATTTATGCATACTTTTTGAATGAAATTTAAGTTTTTTGAAGATAATGGAAGAGAAGCACATACGTATGGGAAATTGAGTGATTCCAGTTCATCATCAAATATTATTACACCAAAAAGAGAGATGAGAGAGAGAAGAGAGTGATGAGAATAAATTAAAAAAATAATAATATGAATAAGGGTAAAAATAGAAATAATATAACATAATTGCTGATGTTAGCATTTTTCGTCAAATTTTTTGACAGTTATTTAATGGAATGAGGTATTTGAAATATAAAAACAAAGTAGAAGAGGTGCAGTGTAATTTCAGAGAGTACATGGGAGGTCCCTATAATAAGCTTAAATCTCAGAGGAGATAAGTATAATTTACCCTAAAGTTTAAAAAACTAAAAAGTCTTATTTGGTAACTCAAAAGCTTTTATCCCTTTTTGTTTTTTTGCATATTTTTTTAAAAATTTTTAAAAATATCATAACTTTTATTATACACATTCGTTTTTTTATAAAAATTATGTTTTTAAAATTTATCAAATAAGATCTTTATTGAATATAAAATTATTTAAAATTTTTAAAAAAATTATAACAACTTGAAGCCAATTTTTTTGTCTTTTGGCTTAAAGTCATTTTAAGCTAAGTTTTTTGACTTAAAGTCACATTTCCGATTCATCAAATAAACTTTTTGCTTATTTGACTTAAAACAATTTTAAGTAAAAAGCATAGTTTAAAGCTAAGTTGCCAAATGAGACTTTTTAGAAATTTACATTTTTAGAAAAAGGAATAAAGGAAAATAAATTAGATTGGTTGGAATAATTTAGAGTATTTTAATTCTATTTGTTTTTGTTAAATGCCTAATACACTTTTAATTTCTATTTTTAAGATGTAGTATTTGACATAACAACATATTTTTTTGCGAATAGAGTTAACTTTTTATCAATAGTATTCTAGTAATTTCATTCAAAAATAAGTTAAATTATTTGTAATGTAAGTAGACTTTTTATTAAAAAAAGTAAAAAAAAAGTTAGTAATTTTTTTCAGAAGAACAAACAGACCTAAAAATTCTTTTTTTATAAAAAAAAAACTTTTCAAATATTCCAGGAAATGGTTAAAATTAGAACTTTTGAAAGAAGTAAATTAGTCATTCTAGCAGATTAATGGGAATGAAAGCAAATGGAATAAATCCCAAACCCCATTTGAGGTCTCATTATCTTTTCCCTTACAATTGAAACATCAATTTTAATTGTGTTTAACTCTTTACCTATTATGTTCATTTATTTATTTTTCATATTAACCTTCTAAATCACCATGAGCCACCACCATATATATGTAGCTCTGTACCATGCTAATTTTTTTTTTTTTTTTGATATTTTTTCCTCTACTAATGGTTGACTAACAGAATGAGTTGGATTGTAATGAAACTTAAAACTTCAAGAGTGAAATATAATTTCTAAAATCAGATAAATACTAATGTATTCCTTATAAACTTTATTAGAGTTTAATGTATTTTACCCAAATCAAAATAGTTTTATGTATTTTACAAGAAACCTGCAGGAAGGTGTTGTGACAGTGCTGTGCAGGTTTTATAATTTCATTCGTGAAGAGATTTTTATGATTAGATTCGTTTATTCTGTAAAATTTGTCGAATTTTTTATCCACATATAAAAATTAAGGTTAATTCAATATTTGTAGTTATAAGATTGGATAATATTTGCTTAACTATTTTTTAACAAAATTATAATTACTATTCATTTGTTTGTAGATAAATATTATTCAATTATTTAGTTACATATATCAAATTAATTTTAAATTTTATATAAATAACAAACTTGATGAATTATAGATAATGAATGATCACATTATATAAAATATATTTAAAAGTTAAACCATATTGGCCGTATATCACGCTGTGCACCCCGATTGACCATTTTGATTAGCTGATGTGGCCATGTGCTTGTAGGACCTAGCTACTATTGGTTTAAGCTTGTGATTGGATTAGTTTTTTTAAAAATTTTTTTTTGACTTTTTGGTTTTATTTATAAAAAAAATAAATATAAAAAGATATAAAAAAAGGTCAACTTAAACCAAATCAGAGAGTTTTTTTAAAAAATTTTAAGCAAAAATTTCTTAAAAAAAACTTGGCAAACATAGGCTAAGCCACCCATTTGAAGTAAGAATTATCCCCTGCGTAATGAATACTACATCTTTATGTTGATGCGATATATTTATTTAATATATATATATATATATGTATATATTTAAATATAAAATTATACTATTGTACTATAATTATTGGCCTCCTATTAATGAAGATACTTTGAACTAATAATAAAAACACTTCGTATCTTTGTTAAATTTGGGGTTAAATTTTTAATCAAGATTGAGTTTTATGGTTGTCATCTAACACCTAAGTTTATGTACTCTTTTTTTGTCATCTTAAGAATGTTAGTGTGTTGGTTATTAGATTTATGCAAAAGGTATCAACCTCTTTCCCATAAGAGTTGAACTCACAATTTTACTGTATTAAGACTCCGTTTGTTTTGATAGAAAATATTTTATTATAGAAAATATTTTACATGTAAAATAATTTTGTAAAAATTATTTTTTTACTCGTATTTTTTGGTATTTGGTTAAAATTTGAAAAATAAAATTGACAGATGAAAGTGACTAAAGACGACAAAGATTCAGGTGAAGAATTTTAGAAGAATTCATGTGGGAAGGATCTGCCTCTCATTCCCTCATTCTTATTTGGTTAGAATTATTAAAATTTTTACATAGGTATTATCAACCAAATAGTGAAAATTAAGTAAAATATTTTATTCAAAAAAATTCTATATCAAAACAAACGGAACCTAAGTGCAATTACACGACGGATGGACTAACTGTTCTAATAAAAAGTCTGTGTACTCTCATCATAATGTTAATGTGAAGTTCAATGAACCAAAACAAAATCAAAACAACCTCAGATACCACATAAGCGACCCAAAAGACTAGATAAATGAATAAATACTACCCAAACAAAAATAAAATAAAATAAAATAAAATAAAATGCATGACTCTACAATTTGTCACCAATGTAGTTTTGGTTGAGCAAAACAAGTGTTGCATCAAAGTGTGAATCAATGGTGGTTGAGAGAGGATGGTTTGGAGGTCATTTGCATCTAACCCACCATGCTTGCTTATCCTGCATCATGTTTAACTTTGAATTAATTTCATCAATCTTTTCATGTATACCCACCAAAACAAAGGGTAGGTATGATGATCTGATCTAGTTTGAAGATTTATGGGTCACAAATAATTTATTTATACCTAATTCAAAGTTGATGTCAATCTATAGAGAGCAATTGACTTTTTCCAAATAATAATAGTGTAATTAGTTTTGATTATTACTCTAAACACTCTTATCATCTATTTCGTTTGGCAGTTGGCTTAAACCTAACTTTTAGCCATTTTGTTTAAAGTTTCAAAAAAATTGAAGGTCTAAAAATAATATTTTCTCCTTACATGTTATAACCAAACGAGTTTTTTTTGCTTGCTTAAAATTAAAAAAAAAACAAAAATTCTGACTTTAAGTTGAGTTAAACAGAACTCTCTATTTTTTTAGAGAAACTTTTAGTTAATAGGCTATTGTTCTATTTTAACTAGTTACCTTTTTTAATACATCCTCCAACAAACTCTCTATTCTTTCTCTAGTGTTTTTTTTTTTTAAAAGTTCATATTTTTATCTTTCATTTAAAATTATTTATTATTGTCTAACACCACAACACTCAACTACAAAAAAACATATTTTTAATATTTAGCTACCCAAAATGACTAGCTACATTTGTTGGGCCAAAAGTACAATAGCTAAAATAGCTAGTTTAATCGTGTGCATTTTTTAGTTGACTCTCTGTTAGAAATTTAAGCCTTCGGTTTAATTTTTTCATTTGACAAATTTGTAACAAATTAATTTATGTTTTATTTTTTGATCTTTGACACTTAGTCTTTTGGAAGTATGTTTATATTTTACAGCGTAACAAAAACGGAGCCAATATGTTAAGAAAACTGTAAAATACTCACAATCGCTTGATAGGCCAATCGAGCGGTCATGTGATGCTCTCGATTTTTGCATAATCTTACACGTCTACAAAATTCTACACAAAAGAAAGAAAATACTGCAAGCAGGTGAAGACCGATCGAGCGGTCCACACGCGTATCGTGTCTTAATTGCAGCCAACAGCTAAGGTTTTGATGGGTGGTGTATAAATAGTGTTGGTACGGTTTTATTATCTGAACCTCCTTATTATATTGAAATCCTAGCTGTCAAGGAACTTCCCAAGTTAATTACTCCCAAGCTAGTTAATAACTCACTTGATGATCTTTTAGCTTTCGTGTAGTCAAGTTAATCATCAAGGATTTAAATCTTTAACGATTTGTTCGTGTTTGTGGAGTCGTATAAGTGGATTCTCAAATGTTCAAAGTCTGGTGGTGCCGTGGTGGCGCCGTGGTGGCTTCCAGCGGCAGCCAAGTACAGAGTTAGTGTACGTAGATTTGGCAGGAGTAGACTTACATTCGTAGGTTGTGGAATCAACGGGTGTTTGTAAGATTCTCTTGTAACTAACGTTTATTATAGTGTTTGATTCTCCTAGATCTAGAGTGGTCTCGTGATTTTTATTCAGTTTGGGATTTTCTACGTAAAAATTGCCGTATCACGTGTGTTCATTGTGTAGTTGCTTATTTTGTTGACTTGTGTAATTGCTTAATTTATTTATATGTTTTGCGGCATTTAATTTATTAAATTAAATTAATTAGTGCAAATTAGTCTGTAAAAAGGGTTTTTCACTCTCCAATTTAGCTAAAAAATGAAGATAGTTAGTTTGATTAACATGTCTTATTTTGGTAAACATAAAATAAATAAGGTCGTGTACAACAGGGTTTAACAGGATTTAGAGAGCTAATAAGTAGACAGTCTGACCCCAATTTTTTCCTTAATAATTTCTTAAATCTAAATAAGAAGAACCTTTTACAATCCCATTTATAACA
>JAULJZ010081364.1:0-12656 GCA_032270985.1 Heliamphora pulchella
AGAGAACATAAAATGTAATTGTCCTCTTGATCGTAATGAAGAACCTGACGAGGTTGAAAACGACCGAGTCCCAGAGTGCTCCGTGCCGGCATACATGCAAAATAAGCCTCCCGGCCGGTGGCCGGCGGGAGGACCTCCAACACCGCACTTAGACGGGTCTTGAAAGAGAAAATATTTAGAGAGATAAAGTGATAATCTTATACATTTGCTTTGAGCTAGGTGACCTATATATATAGAGAGTGTGAGGGTTGCCCCCCCTAACCCACGGTTATGGGGTATTTAGTTAGGTTTAATCTCTTTGTCAGTTTTTTACCATTACAATTAGCCCCCAGCTTCTACATGCTCCATCAGGAGGAGGTGAAAAACTCCATGTATCCTCGGTTCGTGTTAAAAAACTCCATTGAATTATGCTATCTTTCAACTTCTAGCCAAATTAGGATTTTTTGTACCTAGCTGAGTTAGGGCTTTGGCGTGCCTTGTTTAATAGAACACTATGAGAAGAACCCTTCTTTCTGTAAATAATAACAGAAGATAGACAATGAGTACGGGTTTAGCCCCCACTTTAGTCGCTGACAAGGTGCTTGTCGAAGGCCTTTAGCAACTAAACACGGGAGAGCTGCCAGTGTTCCAAGGAGATTAGGGGATAAGCCGAGCTAGCCTGATTTCCTCATCTTTTTCTCTCCATTTAGCCCTAGCATTTTTCAGATTTTGTTGCATCGCATAGCAACTGTTTGTAACTCTTGATCACTAAATCTGCAACATCAAGATTTAGGATACCAAGCCGAGCTAGGTTTTCATGATTTAGTGCCTAGGCATGCTAGGACTTTTGTGCCTAACCTGAGCTAGGGCTTTCTTTGTCTATCCGAGCTAGAACTTTCTTGTCCGAGACTTGACCCGGAGGCCAATTGGGACATTCTTTGCCTAGTCGAGCTAGGACTTTCTTGCCCAAGACTTGACCCAGAGGCCAACTAGGACTTTTCTTGTTTAGCCGAGCTAGAGCTTTCTTTCCCAGGCTTGATTCGAAGTTAACTGGGACTTATACTGCCTAGCCGAGCTAGGGCTTTATGATTAGTGCCTAGCATGCTACGGCTTTAAGTGTCACTGATCCCGTAATCGTCAAGAGGACTAAATCTGCATCAGTGATAATCTTTGTGATGATTCTCGAGCTGATTTACTGAGTTGAGAGTCTGAGCTGAGCTTCGTAATAATCTGAGATAATTCGTGGTGCTCAGGTGCTTTGGAGAGGCCGACCCGTTAAACTAGGATCTTTGTTACATTTCCTCTGAACATGCTTATTTCATGGGTTCAGGCCAAAAAAGGAGATTTGAGCCCCCAATTTTTCGGAGAGCTTGAAATCTTCAACTTCTTGCTCTTTCTTAAGAATGAAACCTTGCCTCCGAGTTGAAGAAGACAGGTGCTAAATTCCCTTTTTGCAATGTATCCCGTCCTTCAACCCATCAAGATGTCATTGAGTTGGATGGCAATGGTGTCGCCAATGATGTTCTAGCAGAAAGGTTGCCAGTTGTAATAACTGAATCGAGCGATGAAGAGACAGGACATCAGAGATCTTTCAACCCGTAGTGCTGATAGGATTTTTCATTTTCAGCCAGTAGTTTTGCTGGGTTATGGGGTTTTCTATTGGTGTAGAACCACTTTTCCGAGCTTTGAGAGGGAGAAATCTTGTCCTTTCTCGATGCATAAATATGAAAAATATAGCAGAGTTCCATGCATAGCTGGGTTACCGAGCTGTGGAGCGTGAGAAGCCGAGCTGTGATCTTTGCAGAGCTTTTGCTGAACAGTGGAGCTTGAGAGTCTTTGATGCCCAGGTTTGACTTTAGACCAGCTGGGATTTTTACTGCCTAGCCAGGCTAGGACTTTCTTGTCCAGGCATGACTCGAGGTCATCTGGGACTTTTACTGCCTAGCCAGGCCAGGACTTTATTGCCCATGCATGACTCGAAATCAACTGGGACTTTTACTGCCTAGCCGAGCTAGGGCTTTCTTGCCCAGGTTTGACTCGAAATCAACTGGGATTTTTACTGCCTGTGCTCTACATCTCTCGTAGCATTCCTTTGTCTTCAACTGGCATTGGGTACTCAGTTCCTCTATCTTCTTCTCATACTTAGCTGTTGATCTAGTTTTGCACGGTCTTCTTCCAAGCTGAAGGAACTTCATCTTCAGTAGCACAGTTGTTGCACCTGAACATCTGGACTAGTGATATAACACTTCTGCATTTGATTTGTTCTGAACAGTAGTCAAAATAGAGATGAACTGAGATGGTCTGAACAAGTGCTGAGCGTTGAGGCACCGAGCTGAGACCATGTCGGACTGAGTTGTCAAGTCGGGAGGCCGAGCTTTGAGAGCCGACCTAAATTGCCGACTTTTGGTGAGGGCTGAAGCTTTAAAGAATTGAGATGAGTTGGCGTGCTGCTCTGAGCTCCAGTAAAGCGAATGAGCTGTGTGAGATTTGTTGCTATTGAGAGAGAGAAATCCCGAGCTGCCCTTTGATTTTTGTGAAGGGGCACGACACTATTGACTTTTGATGGGTGTGCTACTGAGTAGCTTTAATGCTTTAACAATGATAATCATAGAGAAAAGATAAGTGAAGCTGAAATCTTGGAATAACAACGGAACGACTTAATGGGATGAAGCTTGTTTCTCGAGTTCATCAACACGTGCATAAGCCTTTCCCAACCGCTCATCAGCATCTAACGTCCCTTTCTTTTTGGAGGAATGCAACATCACTTTGCAATGATGCAATGTTATCTTCTATTTCACCAATGATCTTCTCTTTCTTTGCTAGGACACCATCCTTGTTCTCTATGAAGAAGATTAGGGCAGGGAAGATGGACAGTAGAAAGAGAAGCCTCAGGTGCCGGGCTCTTTTGCGAGCTTTGCCGAGCTGAACACAGGACTAGTTGATGTCGAACAGATAAGTGCCGAGCTTCTCCCTCACTACCGAGAAGAGGTCGAGGGAGGCTGAGATGCCGAGTTTGAAGTGCCGACCATCCGAGGTGGTAAATTTCCGACCTGAGTTTCAAATGCCGAGCAACAAGAGGGCTGGGCGAGCAATTCGAAATACCTCTTACCCGAGCAGTGAGTCTATTTGTCCAAGGATTAAGAGCCGAGCTCCAAAGAGATGGGAAGGCTATTGTTGCTGATCATATCAGTGGTTGTCGAGCCCCAAAACCCGTTCATGCCGATGTTGGGAGATCTCTTAGCCATTTCCTCACTATGTCACTTTGCCGACCGTTTCTGGCTTCCCGAGTTGTGGAGCTAACCATGGCCGAGCTCCGAATATAGAATAAGTGTCAAGTACCGAGGGTACTGCCGCTAAAGGGCTTTTGCCGCTAAAGGGCTTTTGCCTAACATCCCCAGAATAGAACCGATCAAGCATCGACCATGGCAGAAAGCAAGTACTGACCATGGCCGAAACAATTCAAGGGGGAACCGTTGGGCTGAGCTGTTGTGAGGCTGAGCAATAAGCTTTAGGAAGTAGGGAGATGATTGGGCTCCGGAGACATGAGAAGCAAGTGCCGAACTACGCCTAACATATTATACACGGAGAAGTGTTCTTTATTGACGCCAACTGGGTTGCCAGAGCGAACTCGCCAAGCTCCAACTACCACTGCGATCTTCTGCATCTTTGAGAAAGAATATTGCGGTTGGGAGCTTCGCCGAGCTCCAAGAGAGAAAGCCATGAGTAAGTTCACCGAGAAGAGCTCTCCCCTGGCTGCTGAAACGTTGATCGTGCCCCCATTTCCTTGGACTCCATTTTTGGGCAAGCCATACGGGTCTGCCTTTTAGCTCAAAAACCACAGTTTTGGTGGAAACTGTTGGTCGTGCCAGTGGTTTCGAGGCACGCTGTCAGAAAACCACTAAGTTGTCATATGAGTTATCTAGTTCTTTAGTCACATTTTTAGAAAGCAGTGGTTCCGTAGCTGCATCTATTGATACACGCCTTCCCACCTACAAACATTATTTTTTTACAATATCCAAATCCAAAAAAGCGGAGAGCACCATGCTTGCTAGGAGCTACGGAAACAGGTGAGATCTTATAGGATGAGTAACTTCGTCGATGAGGGAGAAAGTCTGAGACCGGCGGCGAAGCTTTGTATGACCGGCGGCATAGATGCTTAGCCTGACAGCTCAAGATCAGGGGAGTTATTGGGGAAGAAAATAAGCTGTAACTGAATGTTAGATGGGACCCTGCTTGTTGATTTGAAGCTTTGTGATCTGTGGTTGAAGGTGAGGGTGGGGGTGCCCACTAGCTCCACTGTTTCTCTTCCATTAGTCAGCTCTGAAAACATCTCCTTCTTTTTTCGTCTCTCTCTCTCTCTCCTGCGTTTTATCATCTTCTTCTTCTTTTTATTTTTTATTTTTTATAGAAAGAGTGAGGACCCCAGCCCCCATACTTCTGTTGTAACTCTTGTAAATAGATCCAAGCTTTTGATATGAGTCTTATTTTTGCTAAGAGAAATGATCGGATCATGAGAAGATGGAGACCCAGACAAGAGTTGGAATCCTGCACGTTTTCAATAGGAACACACAAGCACAAAAAATTGGAGCCGCAATGATTTTAGAGAGAGAAAATCATATACTCCCTAAAACTGGCCTTTTTCCCATCTAGTTGAGCTCTTTCTCTATTTTCTTGAAAAATATTTTTCAATCTTCAGATTTGGAAATTTTTATTATTTTATTTTTATTTATTTATTTATTTGTATGTAAATCAAACCACAGAAAAACATATACACAAGCTCATAAATATAAAGCATGCAAGGGTGTTTTAGTTAGCTTATTTGGAATAGATCAAAGCCATTTGAGATGAGTGTTGTTTTTGCCGTGCACTGTCGAGCACTGCCGTGCTTATTTTTTTCGTTCATTCTTTCATTCCCACAAACGGCGCCAGTTGGGAGAACATAAAATGTAATTATCCTCTTAATCGTACTGAAGAACCTGACGAGGTTGAAAATGACCGAGCCCCGAGTGCTCTGTGTCGGCATACCTACAAAGCAAGCCTATCGGCCGGTGGCTGACGGCAGGCCCTCTGACGCCCCAGTTAGACGGGTCTTGAGAGAGAAAATATTTAGAGAGATAAAGTGATAATCTCATACCTTTGCCTTGAACTAGGTGACCTATATATATAGAGAGTGTGAGGGTTGCCCACTCTTAACCCACGGTTATGGGGTGTTTAGTTGGGTTTAATCCCTTTGTCAGTTTAATTTCTTTATCAAAATACAAGTTAAAGGTTCCACCATGATATTGTTTAGATTAAAACACTACAAATCATCCAAATCCTTAAGATTTAACATGGTTTAACCCCAAATCATAACTTAGGGTTTTCAAAATATTATTTTTTCACGTTTTCATGTATAAACTTGAAATACACAACAACAAATCTTCGCAGATTGTCATAGATTTTACCTTTTTTATGTTCCATCAACATGAATCAAGCTCCTAGCATATTTCAAACCATCTAATCTCAAATGGCACAGTTAAGGAGGAGCTTCCAATGTGCACCTTCACTCTTCAACGGTTGCTCACCTTGAAGGGTGGCAAGGAATCCTTTCTAAAGGGACGAGAAGGGCTCCACAGATCTTCAAAACCAAATTCTAAGTCTTTTTTCTGATTTTAGAGAGAAAAAAGAGAATAGAATGAATGAAAAACATTTCAACCCGCAACTTAAAGTATCTTTCTGATACAAACTATTCGATCGGTCTTGAGACTGTTTGAGCGGTCCCTCTTTGGACAGCATACCAAGGAAGGAAAAAGAATATAGAAGTCTAAATTTTGTTCTAATGCCTTAAGACTCGCTCAACCAACCCACATTAATTACTTTCATGCGTACCTAAGCTTAAAATTCTTGTCAACAATCATAATCATGATCGAATTTTAATTTTCTCGCACAATAAAACCCGCTTCTGTCTTTCACCTGAAGTTTCATAACAAGTTTTTAATTAGTTTTTCAAAGTAAAATGGGACCAGGTCCCTACAACCTCTCCCTCTTAGGAAATTTCGTCATTGAAATTCTACCAATCACCGACAAACTCTAAAACAAGACTCTGCAAAGTCGCTCATCAATAGAGATGCTAACGTATCTTACGTCCCAAAATGACGCATCACGATGCAAACACATTCCCGGTAAACGAATATCTATATAGACTGCTTTCGCGAAATAGGTCTCGCTAACATTAAGGTTTTCTAAACAAAATCGTGCGTGCTCCATGATGCAAAGCAGATAATATCTTGGTGTGGGCTCCAGCAAATAAGTGGTTCCCTTCATTTGGTGCCATCTATGGAAACTCTAGCTCCACCACGTAGCCCACATGTTGGGGATAATGTAAAAAATCTAAATCCCATATCGCCCAGTAAGAGTCTCTCAACTCACCTTATAAGGTGAGTTTCACCCTGAACCCACCAAGAAGCCTTTAGGGGTGTGTATCAAACATTACACCCAACGTGTGGGGCCTCTAGGGGCGCGTGTCTAACATGAGTGAGTAGGCACTAGAGGCAGTTGGAATAGTATGATTCTAACGGTTTGCATATGGCGTATCTGCCACGTGGGATGAGAATTAGGTTAAAAGGTATAATAGGGGGAGTTAGGTATTATCTTCTACACTCTTTCTCTCTCTCTCTAGCGTTTTTCTTGGCCATCACTTAACTATATACTAATTTGATGATCAGAGAGGCTGAGGTCGGTAGCACACTAGTGCCTTGTTCGATGAAATACAAAAAAAGTAGGAAATTAAAGAAAATGACGAGATGGAATAATTTCAGCGATTGGTTGCAGACGTGTCATCGACACGCTCCTTAAGAGTATTTTCATGTCCCTAGGAGTTGGTTACTCGGTGCAAGAGGTTAATAATGGGATAAACTCTAGGATTCACAACTTATCCAATGTTTGAGTGCATTCTCAATACAATAGATGCAGGAATAGTTTTTGAATGATCATGTTCAAGAGAGGAACATAGGAGAGAATGAGTATTTCGGTGTGTTAATTAGCAAGAAAATCCACCAATTTATAGAGCCAGAAAACCCCCTATAAAAGGAATAAGAGAGAATTTTGTACACAAATTAAGCAATCAACCCGTCAAAAAATTAATTTAGGGAATTAATAGATTGCTTAATTAGTGGACAATGATTATAAAAATTTTATTATTGAAATTCTGAAAGATAATAAATGGCTTGATTTATTGAAACGGTCAAAAAGAAAGCTTAAAAAAAGGAACTAGATTTTGACTAAAATATCTCTCAATTAAATAAAACATTAATTAGATATTTTGCAAAAACAAACTGAATATTGCACACACCCGCGAGACCCAAAATCGGGGATTTGCACCCCTTTTGTGCGCGAAACTTGCAACGGGCGCCCGGTTAATGGATTTTCGATTTAAGTTTCAAAAATGGTTGGGCTTGGCCTAGTATCGTGCGCGAGATGGATTTTCTTAGGTTAACCCATATACACAATTCAAGAGAAGTGTTGAATAATATATATAGCTTAAAAAGGCTTTTATTTTTCTAATGTGGGACATCTCTTTCTTATTTGAACACCATAACCAACAATGCCCCACAAAATAAGAAAGAGGAAATAATAAGAAGAAAGAGGAAGACTTGAATAAGATCTATAGAAAGTGTACTACGTCACCATTAGTGTCTTTTGAACTATGAACCAATAACTTGAGTTACAAGGATATGATTTGCAGGAAGTTAGTGAAATTGAACTTCTATGAACCTAGTTCCCAATTGCAAATCAGATATACCAAGTACCCATAGCACATTTTCTTATCAAGAGCTATTCATCATAGGTTGGCACGAATAGGCCATGCGCCTTACCTGGATTTCATGATTGCTCTGAAGAATTTTTCTGAATTCTTATAGGAATCAGCTTCACTTCCACACCATATAGATGAATTCATCAAGTGTATACTACAACTGATACACCATCCAATTTTGGACTATGAATTCATTAAGAGTTGTTGCTCAGCCTCACACATCGCTGTCTTGCACTATCTACACCATATGGAGGGATAAATAAATGATAGTGCTTATCTATGTCAACCAGCAATTTGTTATTATCCATATGAACCTATTTTATTGGGTCTCCAATCATATAGGTTGGATTGCCATTACCGTTGATCTTAGAAACGGACATCAATCCCATCCCCCTCGATGTTTGACACACTAGCTTCTTGCTTAGTGGTTTTGTCATAGGGTCAGCCAAGTTCTTCTCTGACCTTTCAAAGTCTAGGGATATAATCCCATCACCCAATAGCTGCTTCACAAGTTATGTCTTAGGTTTATATGCCTACTCTTGCCATTGTAGGGACCAAACAGTGTACGTTTGCTTAGAAGATTTTCAAGACAATACACCTCCACCTAGAATGAATACATACCTGCTTATGGATTTTGTCTCTTCTGAATTAGAGATCCAATTAGCATATTGTACCCTTCAAGTACAGTGGGAAATCCACAATAACTTAGACCAAAGTCCATAGTTTCTCTTAGGTATTTCATTACTCTAGATATAGCATTCTAGTGATCCTTGCTCGGATTCTGTGTGTACCTGCTAAGTTTATTTACAGAATAAGCAATGTCACGTCTAGTACAGTTCATCAAATACATCAAACTATCAATGATTTGTGCATATTCAGATTGAACTACACTAATCCCCTTGTTCTTTCCAAGGAACAGTACAATCGAATAGTGTACACACAGGTTTAACATCAAAATGTCCAACTTTCTTAAGTAGTTTCTGAGTGTAGTGTGCTTGTGAGAGCATCAAACCATTTTTAATTTTTGCTATTTGAATGTCAAAGATCACATTGACTTCTCCTACGTCTTTCATATCAAAGTTAAATGATAACATGTATTTGGTTTTTAATGAAAACATCCAAGCATGTTCCTAATATAAGTATGTCATCCACATAAATACATATAATGACAACATAAGTATTATAAACTTTACAATAGATACATTGTTCAACATCATTTACAGTGAATCCACTAGAAATTAGTACAAAGTCAAATATCTCATGCCATTATTTAGGAGCTTGTTTTAGCCTATATAAAGATTTGACTAATTTGCACACTTTATTTTTTTTACCTATTACGACACAATCTTCTAGTTGTTTTATATAAATTTTTTCTTTTTGATCGCCATTTAAAAAGGCAATTTTGACATCCAATTGCTGAATTACAAGATTAAATATGAATACTAGTGCAATCAAGATTCTTATAGAAGAAATTCTAATCTTAGGTGCATACGTGTCAAAGTAATCTATATCTTTCTTTTGAGAGAATCCTTTTGCCACTAAACGAGTTTTGAATTTATCTATAGACCCCTCAGATTTTAATTTTCTTTTAAATATTCATTTGCATTCAATTGGTTTTGTTCCTGGAGGTAGATCTACTAACTCCCACGTGTGAGTAGCCATTATGGATTCGATTTCACTATTAATAGTTTCTTTCCAAAATGGAGAATCAGGTGAAGTCTCAGCTTCTTTAAAAGTTAAAGGGTCTTCTCCCATTAACAAGGTGTAAAAGTCATCGCCTAGGTTTGTGGCTTTCTTTTGTCTTTTACTTCTTCGTGGTTCAAGTTCTAAATCTCCTTGCTTTACGCTTGGTGGTTCAGAATCCGCCTTATTTATAGATTTTTCAACTTAAGTTTTGAGAGGAAACACATTTTCAAAAATTATTGCATTCTTGGTTTCAACAATAGTGTTAGGTTTTAACACGTCACTTTAAAGTGCAAAAAATCTATAGGCAGCACTGCTATCAGCATAACCAATAAATAAACAATCTGATGTTTTTGACCAAATTTTTCTTTCTTAGTTTCTGGTAGCATTACCTTAGTAAGACACCCTGACATTTTTAGGTATGATAGATTAGATGCATGATTTACCCATAACTTATATGGAGTTTTGATAGTTTTCTTGAAAAGAATTCTATTTTGTATGTGATATGCAGACAAAATTGCTTCCCCCCACAAGTTGTTAGGTGCTCCTGAACTGACTAGTATTGCATTCATTATATCTTTTAGAGTTCTATTTTTCCTTGCAGCCACCCAATTAGATTTTGACGAGTATGGTGGTGTAAACTAATCGATTATTCCTTGTTTTTCACCGTATTCATTAAAAGGATTGGAACTATATTCTCCTCCCCTATCAGAGCGAAGTTTTTAATTTTCTTATTAGTTTGATTTTTTGCCATAGCTTTAAAGATCATGAATTTTTCTTTAGCTTCATTTTTATGTCTTAAAAGATATAGTTTTGTGAATCTTGAAAAATCATCTATAAAGGTGATGTAAAACCGTTTGCCTCATCTAGTTGGATTATCCTTTTAGTCACCTAAGTCTGTGTGGATTAGACTAAGCAACTCAGATTCTCGGACAACGTTTTTACAACTTTTCTTAGTAATTTTTGCTTTAGCACATATTTGATATTTATTCACATTATTACTGATCATGATAGGAATTAAACTTAATTCTTTCATTTTCTTAATGTAAGAGCAATTAACGTGTCTTAATCTACTATGCCAAGTATCAATAGATTCAACCATGTAAATAGAAGAAGATGCATTTTCATTTATGACTTCAGAAACGTTAAGGCCAAATAGACCTATGTTGCAGTAACCCTTCCCAACAAAGACATTATTTTTAGTTATAATTAATTTGTCAGATTCAAAAGAAATCTTGACCCCAACCTTACTCAACAGTGAGACAGACACAAGGTTTGAACATATTTCTAGAACATGAAACACATTAGTCAGAGAAAGGATCTTTTCAAAAGTTAATTTGAGTACAACCTTTCCCTTTCCAGTAATAGGAAAGGGCCTTGAGTCTCCCATAAAGACCTGTTCTTCCCCTGGTCCAATAGGAATGTAGGAGGTGAATACACTTCTGTTTCCATAGATGTGCCTGGTAGCTCCAGAGTCTATCAACCAGACTTTCTCTCCTACTACCATGTTCACTTCAGAAACTATCGTAGCAATAACATCTGCTTTAGTCAAGTTGACACTTGGTTTAGTAAGATTGCCGTTTTCTTTTCCGTGTCTACACTGATGTGTATGGTGTCTAGATGTTCCACAAGTATAACAGTTAACTTTCTTTTTTAAAGTCTAGCCTTAGGGCTTGTGCTACATGCCATGTGGTTTGTGATGCGAGCCACTTGACTTGTATTTTAGCTTTCCAGCACCTTCCCTTGGCTTTTACACTACCACATTTACTTTAGCTGCAATCTTCTTGGCCTTGTCAGCTTTCATCAATGGTCTGTTCTTCTCTTCGATTTGAACATGCACAATGATTTCTTTGAGGGTCATGTTCTTCCTTTTATGCTTCATGTTGTTTTTGTAGTCCCTCAAACTATTAGGAAGCTTCTCAATTAAGGCAACAACGATTAATGTTTCGAGTAGTTCGATTCCTTCATTCTTGAGTTCGAGGGCAATGATGTGGAACTCATGAATTTGGGCCGAAATATCCTTGTCAACTTTCATCTGAAAGTTTAAAAAATTTCTTACAGCATACTTTTTAATACCAGCATCTTCAATTACATATTTCTTAACAATTGCGTTTCATATTTCATGTGCGTGACTAGCATCACAATAAACATCAAAGAGTTTATTTGAAAGCGAGTTCAAAATGATACTCTTCTACACCTTATCAGCTTTATCCCACTGTGCAAATAATTCTTCATAATTTTCTAATTCAAGAGTGGGACAGGGTATGGTAAGGACAAATTGTATATTCGAGATATCTAATACCAGATTCATCTTTTGTTGCAAGCGTTTGAACAATAAACTATTAAATGGTTCAATCTTTGTCACATCAGGTATAGCCTTGATTGCAGCAAACATTGTAGTTTCTATGAAAATTACTCTTAAGATTAATGGAAAAAATACAGAAAAAGAAGGAAATTAAAGAGACGAGATGGAACAATTTCACCAATTGGTTGCAGGCGTGTCGTCGACACTCTCTTTAAGAGTATTTTCATGCCCCTTGGAGTTGGTTATTCGGTGCAGGAGGTTGACAGCGTGATATTCTCCAGGTTTCACAACTTATCCAATGCATGAATGCACTCGCAATACAATGGATGCAGGAACAACTTCTGAATGATTGTATTCAAGAGAGGAACATATGAGAGAATGAGTATTTTGGTGTGTTAATTGAGCAAGAAAACCCACCAATCTATAGAGCCAGAAAATCCCCCATAAAATGAATCAGAGAGGATTTTGTGCACAAATTAAGTAATCAAATGGTCAAAAAATTAATTTAGGGCATTAATAGATTGCTTAATTCGCAGACAACAGTTATAAAAAATTTATTACTAAAATTCTGAAAGATAATTAAAAAATTTCGTTTACAGACTGATTTGTACAAATTAATTTTCTTAAATAAGTTAAACGATGCAAAGAAACATAAAACAATCAAACACACACGCAGAAAATAAATCAAATACAATCACACACGAGACGGCAAATTTTACGTGAAAAATCCCAAACCAGGTAAAAATCACGAGACCACACCGGGTCTAAGAAATCAAACACTATTAAATGTTGGTTACAAAGAAATCTTACAACCCCGACGTTGTACGCACAACCAATGGTAGTAAGTCTGTCTTTGCCGAATCCACGTGCACCAACTCCTATGCTTGACCGCCACTG
>JAULJZ010081375.1:0-12656 GCA_032270985.1 Heliamphora pulchella
CACTGTGCGTATATATATATATATAAGAGTAGTGCAAAAGTGGAAGGGGTGGTGTCCGTGGTGATAGTTGGTAGTGGTAGCGTAGGCGACAGTAACAGTGGTGTTGGCGACAGTTGTAAAAGTGGTAATGATAATGGCAATAATGGCGATGGTGTGGTGTTTGATGGACAATAACTGTGATGATGAATTATAGGTTGAGACAGGAAGGATAATGAAAATAACAGTAATGGTAATCGATCGTGTTCTTGAAGGTAGTGTTGGTAGTGTTGAGTGCTGATAGGAATGATGATAACGACAATGATAAGAGCAATAGTAGTGGCAAGAGCTATGATGTTGAGTTTGGCCATGGTGGATAAATGGTTTGGTAGCCGCAAGCTGGAGTTTATTTGTGGTGGTGAGGGGGAATAGAGATAGTGGTGGCTAGAGAGTGTCTGTGATGATAAAGATGGAGGTGGTGGAGGTAATAAACTATATTAAAATAGTAACGGATTTTGATTAAAAATATTTTTTTTTTCAAGTACTGATCAAATATAAAAAAATTAATATATATATATATATATATATATATATTTTATATAAGTATTAATACGATTTTTATCTCTTATTAACAATCTAAAAGATTATCATTAGCATTTTCCTTCTATAAAATTCGGATTGCCGGAATCCAAATGGATTGATAAACTTAATTAATGAAATAAACTTAATCAATGGGATGGATCACCATCGACCAAAATACTTTAATTATGATTTTTATGATGTGTCGCGATGTGATAGACGTTAACATACCCTCGCGTTAATGATTTTTATTAGGGTAGGGTGCTCCCTTTCAATTTGGCTTTGAATTTGAGCCAAAACAAAAGCAAATTGTTTTAAACAATTCTAAAAATTTTATAATTGAAAGTTAATCATGAGTATTATAGAAGCAGGCTGAACCTGATTAATACAAAATTATTCAGCGTTAATATAAAATTATGATTCTAAAACTCAATATGAAATGAATATAATAAAATTAAAAAACAATTGGATTCCATTCTATATGATTCTTTAAAAAATATAATTCATGAATTAAATTAGGACAAAATTCACTAACTCTTCTTGAGATAGGTAATTAATACATAACTACCCACTAGTTTAATAAATTATAATTTCCTCCAGGTACCATTGGGTACATAAATTGTTTCTAGCAATTTTGCGTTGTAAAGAAAAATTCTAAAAGAATTTAATAGGAATGAAGTTAATATTTTAGTATTTTTTATTGTTGGACCCCAACTAATTATTAGCTAATAAAATTGATGAATTTGGAATGAAAATATAACCTTCATGGAAGAAATAGTAATGGTCCTGTTTGGGCTATTTTTTGTATTTTTTGTTTTTTTTTTATGTTTTTTTTTCACATTTTAACTAAATTTTTTCACTTTTTAGAATCATATCGATAAGATGAAACGAAAAAGAATAAAGTTTTAATTGAAAGATTAAAAAAAATTCACTAAAAATAAAAATAAGCAATATAAAATTTGACTTATTAGCTTATTATAGCTTATTTTTTGTTTTTATTGAGTATTTTTATATTTTGATAAAAAAAATATTTTCCTAACTTACCTCAATAAAAAAAATTAAAAAATATAATAATTTGATTATACGATATAAAAGATTTACTAAAGAAACTAACTAAAAGTTAGCAATTATCCAAAACCGGGCAAATATCTTAAATCACATGACTGCTTATATATTAATTATAAATCTTCAGAAATCAGTATATTTTGCCCATTAAATTATAATAAATAATTTTTAATTAATTAGAATTAAAAATATGTGGTATATGAAAAAATATTTTACTGACTGACTTGCAGTAATTTATTTTTTAAAGAAGTCAAACGCCGCAAAAAATATAAAACAATCACACAAACTAACAAATAATAAACCATATAAGACAAGGCAATTTTAACGTGAAAAACTTAAAATCTCGGGATTAATCCAGATTCAAAAAGATCAAACATTATAAAAAAGTCGTTAATTATAAGAGAATTTTACAGACCACCAGTTGAATAATTCACAATCTACGAATATAAGCCTACTTCTACCCAATTTATGTATACCAACAACGTATTTGACTGTCGTTAGTATCCTTCATCAGATTTTAAATACTGACGGAATCCACCACCAGACTTCTAACTCTTGAGAATTCACTCAAAAAACTCCATGAACTCGAACGGATTGTTGAAAATTTAATTAATGATTGGTTTGAATGTGCGAAAACTAAAAATTCATCAAGTTGGTGACTAACTTGCGAATATGTTGAATAACTTGGGATGCTCTTCAACGATTAGAGATTGTCAAATATAATAATAAGGGAACGCCGCACGTTAAACACTAGCAGATTTTAAATAGGCAAGCACACAAACCCCAGTCTATTGACAGCAATTTAAAAGTTGTTCCGCTAAGAACCGCTCGATCGGTCAAACCTTATTTTATGTAATTTTTGTAGACTTCTGAGATAGTTAGAGTTGAACTTGACCGCTCGATGAATCGCTAGATTGGTCTTAAGAGTAGTCTAACACTACTTGTAGCTTTTTGACGTTTTTTTATTTTATTTTTCGCTGTGCTGCAATAACAAAACATAACTCCAAAAAACAAGTGTCAAAATATTAAAAAATAAAATATAAATAATTTAAATAATAATTTATCAAACACTTCATTACAAATTTGTCAAATTAAAATCGAATTAAACTGTGATCAAAATTGCTAACAGTATACATACAAAATTGAAATCAAATCATAAAATTATTAATTAAGATTGATTCGGATGGATTACCGGTTCGGTTCGACCGGTCGTTTGAACAGCCCTCGATTTTATTTGCTACACGCCAGAAGAAATAATTGTCCGGATAGAACCAGTTCTGCCTACAGCTCCATTGACCGCTCTGTCGCGGTTCCCTTCTCCCTCCCAAATACTGTCTTTATATTACATTTTCCTCTGGTCCACAATAAATTAACGCGCAGTTAGTATTGGTCTTGTTTGGCATAATTGTTTATTTGTTTTATTTTTAATTTTAATAAAAAATTTATTATTTAATTAAATAATTATACTTTTTTACTCTGAGACAAACTGAATAAGTCAAAAGTTGTAATCAAAATATAAAGAAAATTCTAAAAAAACAAAAGTAGGCAAAAAACTAAAAAGTCAAATTTAATATTATTTATTTTCGTCTTTAGTGAATATTTTTTGCCAGTTATTTTAAAAAATTCACAAAATTAACTATTTTTTCAGACATCATATATACATATATATTAAAAATAATTTTTTAACAAAAAATAATAAAATATTGAGTTTGAAATAAAGAGAGAAAAATGGGTTTAAAATAAAGACAAAAAATAAATTTTAAATGAAGAGAAAAATTTGTTAATTAGTGAAAGAGAAAAAAGAAAAGGAAGTAGGACAGGGATTGGTACTTTTGTCCCTCGTAATATATATTTGTTATTGTTATTTAATTATATATATTTTTATGTTATTTTATGTATTTATTATCAAACTTTAATATTTTTTATTTAATATTTAATGATATAATTAGCATTGAGACATAAGTTATGATGATGCCCAAATGTGTTAATATTTTTTATTCTAAATGCCACGAGTTTACTTATTTTTGTATTTTTTAAATTTTTTAAAATTTTGATTAAATATTTTTATTTTTTCAAATTATTTCGATAAGATGAACTCAAAAAATAAATTTTTTTTAATCAAATGATGAAAAAATTCAACTAAAAACAAAAACAAATAACATTCAATTTGACTTATTGACTTATTTTAATTTATTTTTATCTTTTATGAATTTTTTTATATTTTAATTAAAAATTTTTATTTTTCTAACTCGTCTTAAAGGAGTCTAAATGTCATAATTGTTTAACAAAATAATTAAAAAAATTACTAAAAATAAAAATTTATAATAAAAAAAGAAAAAAATAAAAAAAATAAGCAACATTATCCCATACAGGGTCATATGCACAAATGCGAAACACGTAATGAATGAGTTATGTAGCTCTATCCCATTTAAAAAAAGTACGTCGACACCTTGTCCTCTATATCGATTATTGCTGACACAAACGTGTGCCAGTAAAATTCCGAGCCCTTCCCTTCCTGCATATTTTCTTTTACGAATTTAAATTGAATGATGTAGATTTACTTACAGTATATAACTCATACAATATATAAGTAAAATTAAGTCATTTATTTTGAATTTAAGATAAAAAAATTTCATAATTTTTTTGAATACATAGTATTAATGTATTCATGATTTTTCTATATTATAAATCATGAGGACATTGGTTGCTCACCAGAAAGAAAGACTTTCGTCTATGTGTCTTGACTCTTGAGTTTTTGTTTTCCTGTGTCTCTCCCTAAAGATATTTCATGGAGAATGGAAAGCAACCGCTCATTTCCGCCATAGACGAGGACCAGTGCCCAGATCATTCCCAGAACCCTTTGGTAGTATCCTTCACTTCTTTCGCATCTTCATTCGTCGTCGACGAAAATGACATCCAGCCCATTAATGGAGTTCGAGATTTCTCCAGAGAATTCTGCGTCGAGTCCAGAAAGCTTTGGTACCTCGCCGGTCCTGCCATCTTCACATCCATTTGCCAATACATGCTTGGCGCCGTCACTAAAGTCTTCGCCGGCCATGTTGGGAATATCGAGCTCGCCGCTGTCTCCATCGAAGACACTGTCATTGCTGGGCTCTCCTTTGGCTTCCTGGTAAACAAAATCTCCCATATATATGTATACATATATATATACCTTGACTTTCTAGCTGGGTTCAAATGTTCCGAGCTTAATCAAATCAACTTCATAGCTTAGTATTTATCATAACTCTATTGGTATTGGTATTGATATTGGTATTGGTAATTAGTAAATATTGGTATTGAAACCTTGGAATCTTGATCCGTATAAATCGATACAATTAAGTGACAGCCAGCCGATATTTAAAACCTAAAATACTGATTAGGAGCCACGGATTTGATGGTTACAGATGGGCATGGGAAGTGCGTTGGAGACGCTATGTGGGCAAGCTTTCGGAGCAGGGCAAATCAACATGCTAGGGATCTACATGCAAAGGTCATGGATCATCCTGAACGCCACGGGTCTAATACTGATGCTTCTGTACATATTCGCGACGCCCCTTCTGAAACTGATTGGCCAGGACGCCGAGATAGCGGCGGCGGCTGGAAGCTTCGCGGTGTGGATGATTCCGCAGCTATTCGCGTACGCGATGAACTTTCCGATCGCAAAGTTCCTGCAGGCGCAGGGGAAGATCATGGCCATGGCGGTGATATCGGTGGTGGCTTTGATTCTGCACACTTTTTTCAGCTGGTTGTTGATGCTGAAACTGGGGTGGGGACTTCCCGGCGCCGCCCTGGTGCTGAACGCGTCGTGGTGGTTCATAGTGGTGGCGCAGCTGGTGTACATCTTCAGCGGGACGTGTGATCAAGCCTGGTCCGGGTTTTCATGGAAAGCCTTTCAAAATCTCTGGGGATTTGTCCAATTATCCTTTGCTTCTGCTGTTATGCTCTGGTAAGTCAAAAACCCATCAGAGATGGGTAAAGAAAGTCCAATTACCCAAATTCAAATCACAGTCAAACTTCAAACCAACAAGGTTTTTTCATTATTTTTATCATCAGGTATTCGAGTCAGTTTTATGTACACTTTGATTAATTTTGAAAGCTTAAAATTAATGGTCAAAAAAATTTCAATGATCTTGAGAAGATTCAAACAATGAAATGTTACAATAATACAATAATGCTATAAACTCATAATACTTACCTATAGACTAACCACAATTCAAAATGAATTATCTAAATTCACTTAAGGTATAATCCACATCACACATAATTTATGATCCACATCATACACAATTTATTTTAGACCATTTATTTTAAATTATTGTTAAATTTATGACCAAGTATAATGGGTTTTTAGAATTGGTAAACCACTTTTAAAATTACATATTTTGTAGTATTTTAAATGTGATCATTGTAGTATTACTCTTTGAACAGTATCTCCAAAAAAATTTTAACTAACTAGTGATTTTTGATGACAAATTCAAGACCTTGTCAACTAAGTTACTCATTAGAGTTATTTGACTCCGAGTTTATTTATTTTTTAACGTTGAGAACATGGTTTTCGATTCCTATGTCCATTTTAAATTCTGATAATCAGTATATTAATAAATATTAATATTAGAACAAGAGGTAATGACCTATATGTAAAACCTTAGCTGTCTTTCACAGCGCACTCAACTTATAAGCTTTTTTACAGAGGGTTGTCTCACATGATGTACTCAAACCACACACCATGCAAGGACAGTAATCAATGGGAGCCATCTGCAAAGTCTTATAGTGGATCTGCATGATCTCATAACAATTTATTTATTTATTTGTATGAACTGAATCACGCGTTCAATTAAAAAATTAAAAACACTATTATAATAACCGGAAAAGAATCTATTTTGTTTATTAGTACCATACGAATCAATAATGATTATCATCTTAAATCAATTAATCTTACAAAATATTGAGGATGTTTGTAATTGCTTAAATTTTAATTTTTAACTTATATTCAGTTAAAAGTTGAAAATAGTTAAACAAATCTGCTTATAATTTTTAACTTGTAATTTATGATTCTAAATTAATCTTGAATAAAAGTTTTGCAACTTAATCTTATGAAGGTGTTTGTCAAAACTACTGCTAATAATTTTTATTTTTTTACTGTTAATTTTAATTATAAATTATTATTTTTTTCAAATACTCATACTCCTATTATAAATTATAACTATTTTTTTATATTATAGCTACAAAATATAATTTTTACCAAGCACTCACAACTTCTGCTACAAATTACAATCTATAAACTACTAATTTCAACAATTTCAAATACCACTATTATAAATTTATAATTTTAATAAACTCTTATAATTTTTTTTAAGTTATAATGACATCTTTTTAGTTATATTCTATAAGTTTAAAAGTTTAATTACACCAAATAACTTTATCATAAACGGACAAATAATTTACTGTAATATAAATATAAAAAATACTAATTACCATCTATTAGGCGTTTAATAATGGATATATACTATATAAATATGTGTAAAATATATTAATATATATAAATGATAATCCACATCTAAAAGTGTAGTGAACCAGTGATATTGAAAATAAGTAAAAAAAAATGTTTTTTTTAGTTTAATGATGACTCATGGGCAGTAATTCTCCCTTTCTTGAATATTATAGAGAAATAATGATATTAGTATAACATTTGTTTATATAAAAATGGTACCACAGTACTGGTAATATTAATTTCGTCCTCTTTTTCGGGACAATCCGTCAAAAGGTTAGTTTAAAAAATAATTGTAAGCGGTTTTTACGGGAAAGTTTTGTGCAATTATGGATGGTTTTGAGTTTTAAATTACTTTTTATGGTTTTTCGAAAAATGTGCAGCTTAGAAATATGGTATTATGTTGTGTTAATTCTCTTCGCCGGATATTTGAAGAACGCGGAAGTCTCGGTGGACGCCTTCTCTATATGGTGAGCTTTCTTTTTCAAATCGGTCGGTACCGTGTGGGATAGTTTTTTTTATATAAAGTTTTTTTAAATTTTTTAATAAAAAAAATTTATGTTAGTTCAAATGATAATAATTTTTAGATTTTTTTTGTTACAGAAAATTAGAAAATAAAAAGATTTAACCAAAGAATATATAAAAAAAAAATCAAATAAGACGGGAAAACCCACTTTAAGGGTTTTATGTGACTTTTTTTTTTGTTTTTAGGAAACTTTTTTTAATTTTTTCCAAAATGGTAATATTTCTAGATTTATTTTATCATTACCAATCAAAAAGTAACAAAATTACTCCAAAATTTTGAAAAAGTTCGTAAAGAACGAAAAAAGAACCACAAAAAAGTCACTGAAAGGCTAAACCAAACAGAGCCTAGTAAAATTAATTTTTTGATCAAAAAAATAAAAATATTTATTAAAAAACAGAAATAAGCAAAAGAAGATGACTTCTATTAACTTATTTTGATATTTTGATTTACTTTTTCCCTTCTGAACTTTTTTTTTTAAAAAAAAATTAATTATTTTTTTCATTGGTCTAAATGAGAGATAAAATCAAAAAGTTAAAAAATTCAGCAAAACAAAAAAACACCAAAAAATTAAATAACTAAATAAATAGATAAATAAAAATATCAAATGATCGTTTTTGCATTGTTTTGTTTTTCAATCAGAATTTTTTACTTTTTAAATTTGTCTTAATAATAGAATTATAAAAAAGTTAAAAGGTAAAAAGATTATTCAAAAAATAATAAATTTGACTTGTTTCTATTGTTTTGAGTTTTTTATTTTGATTAAAAGTTTTACTTTTTATGATTCGTTTTTATGAGATAATTGAAAAATAATTTTTTAAATTAAAATACTTAAGAAATATTAAATACAAAAATAAACAACATAATTAAATAACAAGTCATTAATCCGAATTAGGCCGCAGTCTCATATGAATTTAATTTTATGACCAATTTACGGTTATATAGCCAATGGCCCTTTTTGGGATAATTGCTTTTTTCTTATTTTATTTTGTTTATTTTTATTTTTAGTTAAAATTTTTTATTATTTATTCAAACTATTGTATTTTTCAATCTTTCTCATCAAGATAATCCAAAAAAAATTTTTTTTTATCTAAATATAAAAAAATCAAAAAAAACGAAAATAAGCCAATAAGCCAAATCTTGTGTTATTTATTTTGTTTTTAATGAATTTTTTTTATCTTTTGAAAAAAATTTACTTTTTTTATTCATTTTATTGAGAAAATTCAAAAAAGTAAAAAAAAAGGAATTTAATAAACAAATTAGGATTTTTGAGTGAATGAAGTGGTGTTGAATTTGCAGCATGAACATATCGGGGTGGGCAGTTATGGAAGCTCTTGGATTCAACGCAGCCGTCGGGTTTGTACCAGAAAAAAAAACCCTTCCGCAGGAAAATTATTAGATAAGCCTAGAATGCTTACACGATATTTTTGACAAATAAATAATTACAATCTATGTAATGTAAATTATTTTTTATCTCTTAATCACTTAATAAATGTGATTAATTATATTATTACCGTAAAATTTATTATTACTATTTTGAATGAAATTACCATGTAGACTTGCTACAAAAAATTTCAAAAGCACTGAATAATTACTCCTGCACGCATGAAGCTTGATTCCAAAATCCATCAGAATTGTAATTATGCATACACCAATATTACTAATATGTTTTGGATGTTTAAAAATTTGAACTTTTAGAGTTTTAATTTAAAATTTTAAATGTAATCAATAAAATATGGTCACTATATTATTGTTGACTATATATACAACAATACTAAGTAACCTGTTTAGAATGTTTAAAAAGTTTAATTTTCTTAGAGATGTTTTTAATAGAAGAAAAGTGAGAAAAGTTAGATTTTTGCAACAATTCTTTTTGTTTTTTAGTTTGTTATAATATAATTGACGTTTTTGTGAGAGTGTTATAGTTATTTTATCTTTTTTAAAGTAAATTATTTGAAATGTGAACATGTTTTTTAGAAAAAAATAAATAAGAAGAGTAGTTTTTTTAGGCACCAAACAGTATAGCTTAAAAAATAATTTTAAAGAAAAAAATGTTAGTTTTTTAAAGAGCCCAAACAGGGCATACATATCGAAAAATATATTCAAAACTTGGTAATTTTATCCTTTTATATATTTAATGTTAACAATTATATATAGTTGGTAGTTGTAGTAAATAAGTTATGAATAATGGATATTATCGTATTTTAAAAGTGGTGGGAGTTTAAATAAAATATTTTAAAAGTTTGTATTTTGATTTGATTTTTTGACTATTTAGTTTCGTTATTTTTTTGCCAAACAGATAACCTTAACTTTTTGACATTTTTAGCCAAAAAATTAAAATTACCAACCAGGGACTTAATGGCCCTGTTTGAGAGATAATTGCTTATTTATTTATTTTTATTTTTATAATTTAATTAAACTATTATATTTTTTGCCTTCTTAGTGTAAGAGTGTCAAACGAGCTAGGCGCAGCGCACCCACGAACAGCAAAATTCTCGGTGGTGGTGGTGTCGGTGACATCGTTTTTGACGGGTCTCTTCCTGTCGCTGCTGCTCATCATCTTCAGGAACCAGTACCCATCCTTGTTTTCAGACAGTGCGGAGGTTGAAGCGCTTGTGTATCAGCTCACCCCATTGCTTGCAATCAGCGTTGTTGCCAACAATATTCAGCCCGCTCTCTCTGGTATATACTATATACATTACATTACATCACATGCATTTCAATTTGTTAATCTATCTATCGATGTCTGATCAAGCTAAATATTTTTATGTTTGATCTTCTCTATAGTATCCGTGAGATGAATGGTTTTGGTCATCACCTTCTTTAATGGAGGGATCATATTGTTGCAGGAGTGGCCATCGGAGCAGGGTGGCAAGCTTTCGTCGCATATGTGAATGTTGGTTGCTATTATTTGTTTGGCATTCCCGTGGGCCTGTTAGTGGGCTACAAGCTCAACATGGGTGTTCAGGTAACCGGTCTCTCTACCTTTTCAAATATCAGTCATTATATATTGTGTTGTTAGAAACAATACAATATATATATATATATATATATATATAAATTTTAGACTTTTAATACTTATATTTATTAATGTATCGAGACTAACATTGTTCGATATCAATCCATACTTGATCTATCACTGATACCAAAATGTATTATGATACTCTCACTGATATCGATATGTATTATTGAGATTTAGTCACCAATCCCTAAACGCAAATCGAAGCATATTTACGCACACATCAAAAACAAATCACATAAGAATTTATGTGGTTTGACATAACCTGTGTACGTTTACGGATGAAAAAGACAATCCACTATAACCATAAATTATACAATCATGAAATCAAAAATATCCCAAAACTTGAAATTTACAATACGAGCCTTGAAACAAATCATGTTTTTCTGCTCAAGAGTTACCCCAGTACTTTTACTATTTTTTCGTATCTCCCTACATCTCTATCCCTTAAATTTAACTCTCCAAACAATAATTAGAATTATAAAATCTCTATTTATAGATAAATCCTAAAAATTTGAACCCCTATATAATAATAAAATCCTATACATATTAGATTTCTTATGAATTCATTACTCTAACTCAACTCAAATACATGTAAAAAAAAATTCTAATTATATAAATTTATAAAATACAAAGGACATATCAAACAATATTACCAGGTAGAAATCTTGATATCTATCGCTCTATAATATGGAAATTAGTCGTAACCTATCTTTTGATTTTTTGATAATTTTCAGGGCATTTGGTCTGGAATGCTGTCAGGGACAATCCTACAAACCTTCGTTCTGTTCTGGCTCATTTACCGAACTAACTGGAAGAAAGAGGTAAAAAAAAAAATTGCAAAACACGATTTGTTTAACGTTCATGTGGTCAAACTACTTTTATACGTTTTTTTTTTTATTTTAGTGAACTTTTTATGATATTAGTCTAAATAAGTATACTTAATTTCTAAATTTATCTTGGCATGAGAAACCAAAAAAGAAAAAAAATTGAGGAAAAAATGAATTTTTTTGTTATATATATAAGATGAAAATGGCCAAAGTAACAAGCCTTTTGGCATTTTGTGGTTACTTTTTGTCTTTAATAAAAAAAATTTCAATTTTAGTATGAACGATCATACTTTTTAGATTTTTTTATTATAAAAAATTTAAAAAATAAAAAATTAAACCAAAAGAAAATCTAGATAGGATGAAAAAAAGCTCTGGAAAAAAGCGCTAGACTTTTTTGACAAAACATAAATTAAAATAGACACGGCCAGATCGATCTGACCCATTTTATGATTCAAGAGGTTGCTAAATCAAGTAAAAAATGTGCAGGCATCTATGGCTGTGGTTAGAATAAAACAATGGGGCGGGGAGCCTGATCCAGGAGACAGTGACGGCGAAAGAAAGAACTGAGACCAGAAAATTGGACAACAAAAGGTAAAAACTTTAGAAAAATGTAGGTTTTGTATTAACGGATCGATATGGGTCTGAAACAGTCTCTTTCTTTATTATTATTATTATTATTATTATTATTATTTTTACCTTTTTTTTTTGGGATGGGGGGTGTGTGTGTGTGTGTTGGGGTCTGTTCTTCAATGAGAGTGTAGTTTCAACATTTTGAATTCTGATGTTGTGAGACAATTATTGTGTTTGTACAGAACAGGTGGTGAAGGGTGATGAGACTGTTCCGGACCAATTAATAAACTTGTATTGATTAATAATGAGTTTGGGTCCATTTTGTGAGCAGTATAATACTATAAATTCAGAAAATTTAGGTATAAGTTTACTTAAAATTCAAAATTAATAGTCTAGATTCTATCACTCACATAACACATTAGTTAAATTTGAATCATTCATTTTGAATTTAGAATAAAAATTTTCACCATTTGTTATTGGTTGAATCTTCAATAACGCACTTAGTATGATCAAACACAACTTTGTAGCTTTTGTCACAAAGTTGGCTTATGCTAAGAAGATTATGTTTCAAACCATCAACAAGCAAAACATTTTCAATAGAAGGGG
>JAULJZ010081386.1:0-12655 GCA_032270985.1 Heliamphora pulchella
CTTGCTATCGGAGCCGAGGGCTTCGAGTTCTCATTCTGTGTTTGATTCTTTGTTCGATCCTTGCTATCCTTGCTATCGAATTCTCATTCTGACGCCATTCAGTTTTGAGACATCGAGTTCTTAACTCTCCAAGGTAGGATTCTAGACCCTACTGCTGCATAAGGGTGATATATGTAATTATATGTGTTTTCTCCGGGTAGAAAATACATCCAATGTGATTTTCATGTGTAAACCTTAGTTTTGGATAAAAGTTGATTTTTACCCCTTTTCTTGGTTGTATACATGTTTCGGCTACATTGTATCCATAGTTTTCAAAAGGACGTTTGAAAACGAGCTGTTTTGAGGAAATGGTGAAAAATTCCTTTTTTTAAAGTTTGGAGCTAACCCGCGGGGTTGAGTCTCACCTTTTAAAAGTTTCATTGGAAATGGTTTAGATCACCATTTTAATGGATTGGATCTCTTTTATACATGTGTTATATAAACTATTTTATGGGTTTTCGTAGTTAAGCTACGGTGGGCTTTTAAATATTTTTCATAGATGTACCGTGACAGTGGGTTTGGTTGAGTTGGGCTTCCATTGCTCCTCGGTGTAACTCCAGAAACGTGCGCAGCGTCGGTACTATGTACCTTCGGGTTAGTCTCCGTAAATTGAGTGTGTGTGGGTACTTTGTACCCTCGGGCTCAGATCCCGTAAATTAAGCAGTAGGTGCTCTGTACCTTCAGTTATCTCCCGTAAATTGAGCAGTTCAGGTGCCTCCGTTAATGGCGTCGTTGTCGTGACTTTGTATAAAACTTGTCATTACTAAGCCTATGGGTATAGCGTAATGGACGAGAGTCTATAGTTGTTACCTTTGTCGGTATGGCAGAGTCGGTACATAGGATTACATTTGATCTTTTCTCCTCGATTGTGTGGTCTGAGTGGAGCTTACTATTTATTTACAGCTTTCCCTTAACTGTAGCATGATATCTGTTAGGATGATATGCATAGTTTGAAGGATGGAAAAATGTGAGATTTTATGAGATAAAACCTTTTTGAGACTCGTGTTAGTCTGATGGAAAACTTGTGGTTTTGGAAAGAAAACCTTTTTAGCTCCTGTGGTTGAGCCTGTGTGTGTGTAATTGCATATCCTGCTTTACAGTTTTACTGTCTGTTTTCTATTAGGCTTCTGCTCACGGTGTGGGATTTTGCTATAAAACTTTTTTAGGTGAGCATGAGGAGTTGACCTAGATTCCTGTGGTGGTGGTAGACTAGTTGTAGTTTCTTATTTTGGACATGTACTTATACATGTGACGCATGTTTCAGAAGGCTGGTTTTGTACGCTTTGAGGCGATATATTTATTCATGTATGAGAATGCATCTTTACAGTTTATGAGAGTTAAATTGTGGGGATTTTTACCCAAATGATGTATATTTTTGAGTTGATGATTTTCTAACTGCAAATCTTATTTTGTCAAACGGTAATTTTGGTGGGCTTTCGCGTAACCCTGGTGTTTGGGGCGTGACATGATTGATCAAAATTGACGATACCCCCTTAAGGATGCTTATAAGTTTTGATCGAGCCAAACCATGTAGGTGGATTTAATTATCCGGCGGTCAAATAAGTTAAGTGGAAGGGTTTAAGGAATAGAAAGATGTCGATTAAATGAAATTGTCAGTAAATAAATTTAATTAGCGGGTATCGAGAATCTTAATGTAGGGAGAAATGGTAAACATTTAATAACAGAAGCTCAATGCAAGAAGGTCTTGAGATTATGGGTCAGAGTGCAATTATAGTTCTTTATTGGTGTGAACTATAATTCAGTATTTTATGAAAATTACAAAAATCGCAACATGTCTTTCCATAATTGTAGAAACCGCTAGTAGGTGTCTGTGTTCCACTGGATGTCTAACTCATAATTACTCTCTAGGTCCCTACTGTAGCCCTATATATATGTGAGTAGGCTGAACCATTTTTTGATGATTTTATATCATTATTATTATGATATTATTTTTGTCTTTCAAGACTTAAATATATCGGGGTTCTATCAATACGAGTTTTCGGAGGATCATAACCCATACTATGTTCGAGGATCGCATAAGGGAATACAGTAGAAGATCTGACTAGAGCTTCAACTCGAAATCAAGTCGTAGTTGAAGATTAGATCTACAAGAGGTATTCTTCTAAATTAACTTTGATTGCACGGGTTTATTTTTGATCGTTCGACATCAAAATTTTTATTTAGAGCCTGTTTCGGCGTTTGCCCGTCTAGTTAATTTTTACTGATAATCGTTTTTCTAAAACAATGTTCTTGCTAATATTGCCTCCAACATAGGGTGGGTATGAGAATTAAAGATAAATAGTAAGAACCGATAGGTCACACAACATTAATTTGAAATTGACGTATTTGATTTAGTTTTATATTATAAGAAAATCATGAGAGTGGTGGGTTATAGGAGAAATGAATCATGAATTATAAGAATGGATAATTAAGATTAGATACCTGATTACTGGATATATATTTGCATAATATGATTAAATGGGAATGTTAGAGAGTCGTACAGGCTTCACAGCTCAATGAATTATGAACTAAGTATCGAGCTAAAACTTACTAGGTAAATTCGATAGATAACGAAATACAAAAAAAATATATAGAATATGAAAAAGATTTATGACAGTTTGTTTGAGATTTTGATATTGGATTTAAGAGCGAGAAGAATGCAATGGATTAAATGAACATGAAGTTCTTGGCCTGAGTATTGTCTAATAATTGAATTAACAAATTAATTTGGACTTTACAATTTTATGACTAATGGACATTGACTGAGATTTAGATGAGCAGAAAATGATTTGATGACTTAAAACTGTGATAATGGAGGTAAAATACTCGTCGTGTGTTAGTATGATGAAGATAATTACGTGAGAAATCGTTTAGTAAAATGATCAAACCTAATTAAATTTGATGATGATATATATATGGTAATAGGAAATCACGAAAATACACTTGAACTATGATAATGAACAGAAAACTAGACTATGAAATGGTTAATGAATGTGTTGAAGACAAGTAGTTATAATAAAAACCCGATTGATATGTTGAGGAAATGACTTGAATGATTAGAGTGTCAGTGATGCCAATTAATTAATTAACTTGAAATTCTTGAATTAAGTTAATGTATATTTGAGACTTTATCTGTTGAATTAAACATAGGAATCCAATGAGAAATTGATACTTGGATGGTTGTATATGTACGTGTGTGAGTTGTGATTATTGACGATTATGAAATATGATTTGAGATTGATATGGGGAGATGGACTCTCGGCTGTTGAAGAGTAATAATATGGTTAATTGAATATTGAACTGATGATGGTTGATATGAATGTGATAAGTTGGGCTTGACTAGCTTCATGGTGAAAGGCCAAAAACTTGTGCAAGTTGGGTGCCTACCCATCGGGTTAGTCTCTGAAAAGGTGTGCATGGGTTGCCTACCCGTCGGTGTTCCTCAGGGGAAACCGAAAAAGGTGGTTGTCGTGGTGAGTTATAGAGCTATCTATTACCTGATGATTTCGCGTAGCCTATTGGGAGAATAGGGAGAGATGTCTATAAGCTGCACCCGACATCAATTCAATATCGGGTTAATGGAATGAAATAGAAATGTGGATAACAGATAAATGAATTGGAAAGAAAGATAACGAGAGAAGAATGTAACTAATGAAAGGGAAAAAGAAAAGGAAAAGTAAAGAAAAAGGGTAGAAATGAAAATTTAATACATGAATAAGATACCAAAGCGAGTTAATGATAATATAAGATTGGGATAATTCGAATTGAGTGAAAGAGTTGGTAAATTTGAAGTGAAGGAATCAAAATGAATCCATATTATCATTGAAGTTTATATTAACTGGAGGTGTATGTGAATTGTGAAATGAACAAAAGGATAAATGAAAGTTGAATAATTTAATAAGAAAGAATAAAGATATAGTAAATAAAGTATGAAGAGATGATGAATTAAAAAAATGGGTTATAAACTTGATTGATTGTGATTGCATTATATCTCACCATTCACACCTCACAAATAATGCATTGCACTTTATTAGTCTTTATCCTACGAACTCCAGCTCATGTTTGTGGTTTAAACATTTTTATAGATTTTAATGACCAAGGAAGGATTGACGAATGTTTTAGCAACAGGATGAATGTTTTATGAAAAAGAAACATAACATTTTTCTTTTGAATGGATCTACGTAAAATTTCATGATTTCGACATGTATAAGGACGTTCTTTTATGTTATTGATATATGTATATTGTGAGTTGTCTTGGTTGTAAAAAGAGAGGGGAATTTGAAACATTATACTGACATTCTCTCAAATCTTGTAATAATGAATGAACTTTTAAGAGATGATAGACGTTCACAAATGAAAGCAACCACGATGAATTATGATTCGGTCACGTAAAGATTTCGTGGATGTTAAGGTAATTTGTTTGGGTTTGTTTGATGTTGAATGTTGATAAGTAGTATATTGGTTCCAATAAAAGTTCAATGGGTGAATGTAATTATGTTGAGCATTAATTGGAGTTTAGTCAGCATGGGTTAATGCTTTGGAAACGAATGTGATTGCAATGATGTGATGAAGGTTAGTTTCTTAATATTAGACTGTGATTGGGAGTTAAAAATCGGGCAGTGCCCGAGTATATTGTATTGTTTACGTTTCACAGGTGATACTAAAAATTGGGATAATCCGAAAAACAGAGGAAACTCTACCAAAATTTTTAAGATTTATACTTAGATTATTTTGTAAGTCGAGGAGTTACGTTCTCTTAAAAATAAGTAAAAATAAGTAAAAGAATAAGCAACACTATCATAAGTTTGTGAGTTGGTGATCTATGTTATGGAATTGGAAGAAGGATAATGACACTAAGAATGTTTAGTGTGGTTGGGTTCAAATGACCAAGCTCGGGAAGACAACAAGTTTGAAAATAAACTAAGTTCAAGAAGTGGGATTATATAAAAAGGTTCCCATCACTTAATGAAGTGTGGTTAGCTCATGGGGTTCATGTGCCTCAGGTCAAGGGCGTGACAAGTTAAGTCGACACCAATCCAAGTGGGTGGACACCTCAGTACCTTGACAAGATTCAACTTGCGTCGACACCAACACAAATATGAGTCAACACCAAGTGATCCTCCGGGTTCCTGGCCATGGGTTCTAACTGTCGACACAAAAGTTGCTTTAGTCGACACCCAGACACCATCTGGAAAGCTCAATGTGTCGACACCAACGAAGCAATAAGTCAACACCAAGACTTCAAGTCATCCCCCGAGACAATAACTCAAAAGTGTCGACACCAAAAAGCACTGAGTCAACACAAAGGCACCCTTCGAAAACAAGGAGTTTAGGTTGACACTAAAATTTCAGTAGCCAAGTTAGACTTCCAAGGTCGACATCAAATCGAAGAAGGGTGGACACCGTTTTTTCAGTAGCCAAGTCTGACTGAACAGGTCGACACCAAAGTGAAGATGTGTCAACATTGTTTTTCTAGTAGCTAAAGTCTCTCATCAGAGTCGACAACAACAAGGACATGAGTTGACTCCTTGAGCAGACCATAAAGCCTTGAGTCAACACCAACTCTTATATGATTCGACACCAAGATCCCAGCTAAAAAATTGAAGTAATGCATGGGTTGACACCAAAAGTTTTATGAGTCGACAACACTTTGTGGGTGAGAAAAATGCAAAAATAAGGTCAACATCAACAAAGCACTGAGTTGACTCATTTGGCCAAGAACTAAAGCCAATACCAGATTAGGTCGACACTAAAGGATTTTGTGTCGACACTTGCGACGGATTTCAAAATATGCATTGGTTCTAATAATAACATTTTCAGAGCATTTATTATCTCCACCAACCCAGGATTTCAAAATATGCATTGGTTCTAATAATAACATTTTCAGAGCATTTATTATCTCCACCAACCCACCAACTATCATTTTACTTCAGTGGGCTGTATAAGGAGTTAATTTTCAGAGCTTCAAATCTCTGGACACTATTCTATTTATTGCATTGAAAGCTCAAACTCTTCGTTGAAGCATTTACTACTATTTACTCCTCCAGCCAAATACTTTCACTCCCTTGCTCATTTATTACTAACCATTGTAAGGAGTGATTGTTTGTGAATCTTTGATTCAATTTTCATTTGTTGTAAAAGAGGATGAGTCACCCTTGTGATCCTTTAAGAGATTGTGCGAACTTCTTAAAGAAGAGCTTAAGATAGTTTAGAAAAACAAAGGATTGTTTGTAGAAACTTTTTCAAGCTGTAAAGGGTTTTAAATGCGCCTGTGAAGCATTCATCTATAGTGCAAATTCTTAAGGGGAGTTTGTGGACATAGGCTTGGAAGAAGCCAAATCACTATAAATCCTGGTGTTTGGTTCTACTTTCTCTCTCTTATCTCTTTAATTTCAATGCTATCTATATCTTTGTTATATTTGTTTTGTGAAATTAAAAGGTTTTCAAAAAAAAATTTTAAATAGTTATTATTATTTTAAAACCTAATTCACTCCCCTGTTGGGTTGCCTAGAACTAACAAGTTTAATAAAAACTAATGGATTAAGCCCAACCTAACTTTAATGTTGAACCCATTACTAATAACTCTTTTGGCCCAACTTTTGACCCATGTGTTTTAATATAAATATTTTTGCTTTAATTATAACAAAAAATAATAATAAAGTGGTTGGCCATTTAAGGCCACCTCATGGGAAGGTACCATAATTCCCTAATTTAAGGAAAAGAACGCCTAATTTTAAGGAAAAAGTGAGTAAGACTTAAATCATTTCTTTTTGGGAAAATTATCTCTTAACTTGTGTATGTAAGCCAAATGAAATTCAAATTGAAATTCATATTAAGATGCAAATGAAACTCAATGAGATGAAGTTAGAATTCAAATGAAATGCAAAGATGTGTGTAGATATTTCATAATCAGATGTAAAAGAATCAAATATAAAAAATAATTAGTCTTCAATCATGCATTGAGCTATGTGTCAACTAGCTTAAGTTAACTAAACCTAACTGTGAGACTCGGTTCCTTTTTCCTTTCCGTTATATATATATATTCAATGTGTTGGGTTTTGTTTCATCGTTTTAGAACAACATGTGTTATGTGTGTTTTACGCGTGTTTGGGCTTTGAAAAGGTAAATTTGGTTGGTTGTTTTTAGGCTATGAAGCTTTTTCCCGTCAGTTAGGGTTTACTTTTCTCCACGGTTCAATCGACTGAAGTGCTTGGTTTAGTCGACTGAATGGGCAGTAGGGTGGTTCAGTTGACTAAAGTGGGAGATTCAGTCAACTGAACTAGATCGGTGGAGTTTTTGAGATTCCAGTAGCCTTCTTCAATAGACTGAAGTGGGAGATTCAGTCGACTAAACTCCTTTGTTGGGGGTGGCCTACAAATATCAACCCTATGGAAGATATTTTAAAAACTTTGTTTCTTCTTGGTTATGTTTCCTCTTTAAACATAAAATGTGAGATCCTGTACCATTTCATTTTCATATTTATGCATATTCGGTGTTTTGTACACGTGTTGGCATTTTCGCCTTAATATGCTTATATGAGTTATGATACATGTTTTGGTTAATCAGTGTATATGGGGTTGGTCCCCAGTGCTACGGGGAGTTACGGTGCAAATTTTAAAAATTCAAAAAAAAAATATTTTGGAGGCCTATAAATATCTGAAGTTAGATATTTTCAAAAGATATTTTCAAAACTTAACTCGTAAGTTTCCTCCTTTTTCTCTCTGCCTTCTCTCTAACTTCTCGGGGGCCCGGGGCTTAGTTTTTGATAAACCAACTGCTGGTCCTTAGTATCGGCAACGTGGTCTACGCATCCATCCGGACAAAATTTGATTCCGACGAAGCTCGAATTTGCACGTGGATCGAGGCATCGAATTTTTGAGCCAACGAGGTAGGATCTCATATTCTACTGCTGTATAAGGGTACTATATGTAATCTTGTACTGTTTCGCTGTTTAAAAACGCATAACATGTGGTTTTATGTTCTAGATCCAGTTTTGGGTTAAAATTGTTTTTTGGCGTTTCGATAGGATGAAACTGAGTGTTGGATGTTTCTGTTGATGGTTTGTTATAGCCTTGGGCTCGGGTATGCCTTTAGGTATCAAAACGGGTGTTTTTTAAGCTTGGTTTGAGGATTGGAGGTCAAAATCGTAGCTAAAAATGTTTTCTGGGTAAGTTCAGTCGACTAGACCCATGAGTTCAATTGACTGGATCTTGAGTTGGGAGGTTCAGTCGACTGGACTCGAATGGTCAGTCGACTAAAATGTTTTATGTCGAAATTGGTGTTTTTCCAAGGGGTTTTTCAGTCGACTGGGGTGGGGTTCAGTCGACTGAAATGAAGGCTGTTTGCCATGGCTCTTTTTTGGTCGTTCCTTTCGAAAAAAGGTTGGGTTTCTTCGATAAAAAGGAGAGGTTTTTGATGAAAAACGTGTTTATTGGAGGTTTGGAGCTAACACTTGGGGTTGAGGCTCGCTTTCTAAAATGTTTACATGAAAATATATTTTTACATCCTTTGGTTTGATCTCCATGATTTCATGGATTGGATCTCACCCTTATACATGCATTGTATAACTACTTTTGGGGAAACATTTTGGAAATATTTTATTTTGATCTCCTGGTGAGGGATGGATCTATGTATATGTATAATGTACCGATTTGAGACATGTTTTTAGAAGATTATCTAGATGTACCGGGATGATGTGTATGTGGCACGAGTTGCCCTCGATGTAAGTCCAGAAACGTGCGCAGCGTAGGTACTTAGGTCCTTCGAGTTAGTCCCCGTAAACTGAGACGGATGGTTGCTTAGTTCCCTCGTGTCATAGCCGTAAACTAAGTGGTTCATTATGGTGCTCCGTATAGAACCTGTGTGTATCTAGGCGATCCCACGATATCTGGGGGTTAGATACTTGACAACAGTCTATAGTTGTGACCTCTATCCCCTTGTGATGGAGTCGGTACATAGGATCTTATTCTTCTTTTCCGTGATGATACATTCCGTGAGGGAACGATGTTTTGATTACTATTTTTCCTTAACTGTGGTTGGTTATTTGCAACATTTGCATCGCATGGTTTTAAGGTTGAAAACAAAGGATTTTACATTAATGAAACCATTTTAGGAGACTTATGTGGTCTGATGGGAAAGCTTGAGAGTTTTGGATGGAAATCCTGTTTTGGTTTTGTGGTTGACTCCACTCCCACCATATGATTGCATATTCCTACTTTACAGCTTATTGTCTGTTTTCTATTGGGTTTCGGCTCATGGGTGGAAATTTTCTGTAAAAATTATTTCATGTGATGATGTAGATGAGGTATAGCTTGGTGGTGCCCGCAATGGCAGAATACTTTTAAGTTTTCTTTTTGGTATGCCTGTTCTTAAAGGCAAGTTTTGTACGCCATAAGGCGATATATTGTACGCATGTTGAACCTGTATGTCTTTTCTTTATGAGAGATGCACTTTGTTGGTTATTCTATTGGTTTCAACAGACGAATTTCAATGTATGAAAACCTATATTTTCATATAAAATGGATGTTTGGTGGATTTTCACGTGACCCTTGGTTTTGGGGCATGACAACTTGGTATCAGAGCTCTGGGTTCAAATACCTAAGAGCCATGGGAAGAGGGGTTTATCACCTGGGGAGGTTGATTGTACATGCTTGCTCGTATGTGTTTAAACGTTGGTTTATAACATGTTAATAGCTTTCTGAGCATGATAATTTTGTATATATGGGAATGGAGGTTGAATCTCAGGATTGGCGAGTCTTACCTTCGGGCGTTTGGTTTAACATGTTTAGAAGCCAAGTTAGAAGCGCGTTTGGCCGACGTGTATTCTAGCAAGGAATCTGAATACGTTATCCAAATTGACGAGTCTGTCTTGTTAGTTCTCCTCGGTATGTGAGACGTGTTTGCATAATCTTATGTGGCTATGTGATAGCATGATTATGTGTTTATGTTACGTAGTAGCATGTTGTAGGAAAGCTTATCCTGTTTATATTGCTTCCTATAGAACTATGTCCACGCGGGGAGTGCGGGGACGGGGTCATGGCCGAGGACGTGCTTATGTTCAGGTTCCGGAGTAAGGGAACATTCCTGCCCCACAGGAACAAGTGGGTGATACTGATGTTGGCAGCGCTGATGTCGTCCATGAGATGTTAGCCACTATGCGAGCTATGACAGAAGTGACCAGGGCTAGTGTGAGGGTTCCTAAGCCGAGGGCTTCTGTAGCTATGCGGGAGTTTTGGCGGTTGGATCCTCCGACCTTTTCTGGGGAGCCGGACCCAAAGGTGGCTACTGAGTCGTTAGAAGTGACCACCTCCATCTTCGATACTATGGATATCGAGGAGGACGCTTTGCGTATAAAGTTGGCAGCGTTCCAACTGCGGGAAGATGCTAGAGAGTGGTGGAAGTTCATCAAGACCACTGTGGATGAGACGTGAGCTGCTTTCACAAGAGTCTTCTTGGAGAAATATTTCCCGAGATCTTCGAGGGATACTTACCAAGAGGAGTTCCTCTCCCTTGTTCAGGGGAATCTGTCAGTGGTCCAGTATAAGGCCAAGTTTGCGAATCTATCGCGGTTCGCACCTGAGATGGTATCTACAGAGGAGTTGCACACCCGGAGGTTTGAGAGGCGATTTCGACCTCCTATTAAAGATAGGGTTTCAGCTCTGGATGTGGAGGTGTACATCAAGCTAGTGGAATCTGCTATCCGAGTCGAGAACTCATTGGTAGATAGCCGCAGGATTAGAGAGAGTGGGAGCCAGCAAGGCAGTGGAGATGCACAGTTCCAGGGGCGTAGGGGCAAGCGCTAGAGGTCGTCTGAACCTAGTTCCCATTTTTTCGGATCGTCTCTGCCGCAGTCGTCGGCACCTATACTTTTAGTGGCCTCGATAGGAAGGCCAGAGCAGAGATGGTTGATCTGTTATCGTTGTGGACAGCCAGGACATCGTTCAGTTGAGTGCCCGCAGAAGGGCCAGGCTCAGAGTTCAGTGCCCGTCCACTCACAGGTGAGAGACCCACCTATCTGTTTTGGGTGTGGTCAGTCCGGGCACTTCCGCAAACAGTGTCCTAGAGAGGGGAATGTTCAGAGTGCGACAGGAGAGTCTGTTCTTTAATCTGTACATATGCGACAGGCTACGCAGCAGCCTAGGGCACAGACGTCGAGGTTTGCGAAAGGAGGTACTGCAGCGCAGTCGGTGAGGCAGCCATCGACTCAGAGTTATGGTGGACAGACCAGACTGCCGCAGGCTAGGGCCTATGTTCTTGCTGATCGTAGTGCTTCCAAAGCACCAGTGGCGTCTGATGCTACTGTTACACCAGCCATGATCAGAGGTACTCTTCTAGTCTTTAGATCATGGGCCAGTGTCCTTATCGACATCGGAGCATCACATTCATTTGTATCATCTTCATTTGTATATGCTTTGGGGTTGGAAATGGACTGGTTGGGTAGTACCTTGTATGTGGAGACCCTAGTTCATAGGAGTGTGAAATTGAGCCTTGTTTGTAGATCTTGTGTGCTGGAGGTCGCTAGTCGTTGTTTGGAGTTTGATTTTATCATTCAAAACATGACCACATTTGATGTCATCCTAGGGATGGACTGGCTGACTACCTACCATGCCTTTATAGATTGCGAGTGATGGAGAGTGCCGATCTGTACTCCACAGGGTGACTGCTTTTACTTTGTGGGTGATCGGGATGAGGGCCTGATGTCCATGCCAGGTGTCACCCGAGTTCGAGGAGATTTGGGTTTTTTCTTTTTTGCACTCAGGTTAAAGGAGCCGGTTGGGGCTCGAGGGGTGTTACCCCATGTGGTGCGCGATTACCCGGATATTTTTTCAGACGATTTGTTTGAGTTACCACCGAGTAGAGATGTAGAGTTCTCCATTGATCTTGTTCCGGGAGCTGCTCCTATCTCTATGCCATCGTACTGTTTTGCACCCGCTGAGTTGCAAGAACTCAAAGTGCAACTTCAGGAGTTGCTTGACAAGGGGTTTGTGCGGCCGAGTACATCGCCATAGGGAGCTCCAGCGCTCTTTGCAAAGAAGAAGGATGGTTCGTTGCGGTTGTGTATAGACTACAGGAAGTTGAACCAGGTGACGGTGAAGAACAAGTATCCGATGCCGAGGATCGACGACTTGTTTGATCAGTTAAGGGGGTCGCGCTGCTTTTCAAAGATTGACTTGAGGTCAGGGTTTCATCAGCTGAGGATCAGGGACGAGGACATAGCGAAGACTGCCTTTTGAACTTGCTATGGTCACTACGAGTTTCTGGTTATGCCGTTCGATTTAACGAACGCCCCTGCTACATTTATGGGTCTGATGAATCGTATCTTCCACCCTTATCTGGACAGTTTTGTAGTTGTGTTCGTGGATGACATTCTTGTTTATTCACCCACGAGGGAGGTGCATGAGGAGCATTTGCATGTTGTTTTGTAGCTTCTGAGAGAACATCGCTTGTATGCGAAGTTTAAGAAGCGCGAGTTTTGGATGACAAAGGTGAGATTCCTTGGACACGTGGTGTCAAAGTATGGGGTATCAGTGGACTCGTCTAAGACTGATGCAGTGACGGATTGGCAGCGACCGAAGAATGTTTTTGAGATACGTAGTTTTCTTGGTCTGGCAGGTTA
>JAULJZ010081397.1:0-34307 GCA_032270985.1 Heliamphora pulchella
TAATTGGAAACTCAAGACATAATTTGAGTTAGGGCCGGGAGTTCAATCAGGACCTTTAGTGGAATAAGTTCTGGTTCATGCGAGAAATGATCTAACTCGGGGACAGACTTTGGGATATCCGATTTTCTCGTATGGTTAGCCCGAGTCCTATACTTTCTCATGATCCCTCACGTAGCCCACTACATGCACGGATATTTTTCTTATTGGTTTCGATTATTATTTAATTTAATTAGAATGCCGGTTTTACCGTCGGGAACATTCAGGAATTAAATTAAATAATGAGAGGGGTTTTTGTTTTTGGCACACCTAGGGATTACTCCCTAGGTGGCCGGCTCTAATAGGAGATGGTGGGTTTTATTTTTATGTTAAGTGTATATCTTCTTATCTTTTTTTTTTGGAAGGAGAATATATATACACTTAATATCCTTTTTGATATATGGCCATATATATTAAAAAGGAGGCTCTATAAAGATAACCCTAACCCTAATCTCATCCCATAGCCGCCGCCCCTCTCTCTTCATTTGGCAATTAATTTTGCCTCTCTAGAGATAAGTGTGAGAAGAAACCAAAAGTGTAGAGAACTCTTCGATCGGTATCGATGCCCACTCACCGTGATCGTCGTAGTGCGTTCGGGACATACGTGAGAAGGTTGCAAGGTCGTCTCGGATCATTGTTCGGCATCAAAGAAACTTGTTCAAGTTTCTTGACGGTATATTTAATCATAAAATATCAGATTATTTTATTATTTTTCATGAAAATTGCATAACGTCATTTTTTACGATCACGACGTCATTTATCGAACTTTTTCCGCTGCACGGCTCTAACAACAAGAGTGTGAGAATGAACCTAACCCGCGTGGCCTGGGTTGCCATATGCGCGTCTGGAGGTGGCGGTCGCCACCTTCAGTGTTAGCAACCGTTGGGTTGTTCAAGCATTTCATGGCGACCGCCATGTTGGAGGGGTTTTAGTTATGGCAACCGCCATGTCAGAAGGGTTTGGTCTCTGCGATCGCCGGAATGTCAACGGTCACGTCATGTTTTTAGGGTTTGGACCCCGCGACCACCAACTTTGAAGTTGGCGGCCCTGTGTCAGTCTGCCATCATTTGGTTTTGGGGTTATTGAGAGGGACTGTTTGGGTGTTTTATATTTGTTTTTATGTATTTTGTGATTTGTGTGGTGTGTTTTCTTTGTTTGATTTTGTTTAAATAAATATTAGTTTTCATTAGTAAATTTTTAAATTTTATGTGTGTTTTTCTTAAAATGATTTTAAATCTTTGGGTATTTTTTAAAAATAATTTTAAACCTTTTCTTGTGTTTTTCAAAAATAATTGTCTTGATATTTCTAAAACCATATCTTATTTTTTTCACCTTGTCTTTTTGTGGTATGTTCTCTCGATAAATTTAGTTTTAAAGTCTTGACTCGAATTTTTAATTACTTTTGTCTCGCATCTTGTTCTAAATTTTTAAGTTTTGACTCGACCTATTAATTTGTGATTTTCTCCCGATAAAATTAATTTTAAAGTCTTGACTTGACTTTTTAATTACTTTTATCTCGCATCTCGTCCCGAATTTTTAGGTCTTGACTCGACTTATTAATTCGTGGTTATCTTTCTGATAAATATAGTTTTAAGCCTTGACTCGATTTTTAATTATTTTTATCCCGTGCTTCGTCCCGAATTTTTAGGTCTTAACTCGACTTTTTAATTCGTTGTTGCTTTTTTTCGGTTAAGATAATTTCTAGGATCTTGACTCAATCCCTTTAATTATTTTATCCCTAGTCGAGTTCTTAGATCTTGACTTGATATTTGACTTGTTTGATTGTTTGTGTTTCCTTTAGATCTTGACTCGATCTTTAAGAATTGTTTGATCATACCAGTGTTTGCATCATGCTAGCATCTGCATCATGTTTAGCGTCTTGCAACTGTGCATTTGTTCTAAGAACTATATTTCGGTTTGATCCCTATCAAAGGGGTACATAGGCAGCTCGATGAAAATTCGAGTACGACCAACATCATATGCATGTTTGTGTGTTTATGACCTAAGATTGACGGCTAGGTCAAATGGATATTGTCTCTAGATCTTTGATATAAATTGCATCACGCATTGCTATGCAAGTTATATCAAAAAGAGAAAACTGTAGACATCCCAATTTGACCCCGCCAAATCTTAAGTTGATCTAAGTGAATCCAATGACGAAGACAATTGGAATGGTGCTTCAGTGCGATCCTCAAAAAACGATCCAAGCTCGGTATTTGAACCCAATAATAAAAAACCTTCAAATTAGTGAAATCAACGTTGAATCGCTATATTGGAACCGTGGGGTTGCCATGTTCATTGTGGCGACCTACACAAGAAACTCTTAAAAGCCCTAGCCCAAGGCAATGACCGCCACATTGAACCATGGGGTCAGCAACTCAATTGCGGTGACCGCTAGTAGAACATCATGAAAACTGCACTTTTAGTGGCGACCATCATGTCCATACCGGGCCACCGCTAACTCCAAATAACCTGACGTGTCTCAAAACGTGTCAGCATCTCATTAGTTAAATAATTCTACAAATACCGTACCCCCTGGTACATTTTCATGATGGAATTTTATTAAGTTTTTTAGTTTAATTTCCTTAGTTCAAGTTTGTTAGTTTAATTTCCTTTTCCGAATAATTTTTTCAAATAGTGTTAATTCTAATTTCTTAGTTTTTAATATTTTTCTTTTTCTTTTAAAAACCTTTTATCTTTGATTTAATTTTCTTTTTATTAGAAGTTAATCATGTTAATGTTAATCTAGATTATTTTGGTAATATGCATATTTTAGTTACTTCCTTTAAAATCATGTTTTAGAATTACTTGGGTTATTTTAGGTTGTTTATCCATTTTAACCTTATTTTGATTTTAGTTACATTTAGCATGTTTTTTATTCTTTTATTGGAATTACCGCATGCGGGTTTGCTCTATAACGACCCTGCTCGGACCCTAGTATTAGTGACGGATAGTCCACGAGGCTACAGAGCACAGAAGAGGTTCAAAACCTAAATGCAACTAGAAAACCCTAAGTTCAACCCGAAAATCCTAAAAAGGTCCAAAACTCAGGCAACAAAACCTTAACACCCAGAGAGTCTCCCAACATTCTAAATTAAGTAAATATTATGAAATAATGAATTGAAATCAAAAACCTTCATAAATAGGGTAAAATGACCGTTTTACCCTTAGTATAGCAAAAAGTTTTAAAAATCTAAATTTTAACACATGGACACCCTAAATCAAGAATTTAAGTAACATTAAGTAGAAAATGACAAAATAACATCAAAAATGACAAAAATATCCCTTAGTGGCCGACCACCTTGGAAGTTGTGCCAAAAAGTAGCTTTTTGCTTTCTTTTTAACTTTAAAAGGTGATAAAGGTATTAAATCAAGCATTATGATAATCCAACACTTGTTAAACAAGTAATATACATAATAATATGGTATTATAGGTTAACAAAAGCAAGCAAATTATTATTGAAATTCATATACAACAAAATAAGTCAAAAAGTCATAGATTGTCAAAATAGCTTAATTTGACTGAAAGACTACATCTATTTAATCAATTGTTATGGAAACTATAATAATTCATGAAAATATTAAATTTATCATAAACATACTAAAATAATAGGTTTCAGTAAAAAAAGACACCAAAAAGATACATCAAACTAACTTTTAAGGTATTTTCTTGCACAATAAGGGCACGTAAACCAAGAAAAAGCCCCTTGATTGATGTGAAATCAGATTTTTACCTCCCAAACTAACCCTAGATATATTTCTCTTCCCCATATCTGATGTGTAAGTCTCAAATATTGCACCAAGTCTAATCACCTCATATCTCATTAATTAAAAGAAGTAAAAAAGTTTTTAAAGTACATTTTTTGTCCCCTCCTTGTTCCCTAACCCTTCCCTATATGAACCAAGACAAACACCCTCTTCTTCACTTCATATCTTTAGCCAAAGAGAGGGGAGAAACCATATCTCTATTGTTGCTGAGTGTTCATGTAAGTTTGAGGGAGAAAAAAGAGGAAAAAGAAGGAATCAATGGAGTTTTCCTAAAGCTAAGTCCTATTCCATCATCCACCCTCATTTGATCTTTCAAATAAGTAAGTAAGACCTCTAAACCTTATGTCTAATATCCCTCAAAATATCCCTCAAATCATCTCTTTAAACACTTTAACAATCGAGAACCGAAAACAAATCGAAAAGGCGTCATAGTTGAGAATTAGGGGCTGTTGTGTTTATGCATGATATGAGATGTTGTTGTGCATTGTTATTTTTGAGTTTGATGACTTATAAGTGTGATGGAACCTTGATATTCATGTCTAAAACACAAGCATGCAAGGAAATGGAACAAAACCTTGACATATCATAAGTAGAAGCCTTGAACATAAAGGGACCAATTTTTGAGAACTTTGATGTTTCTGTCCTGAAATTTGGAATGCCATAACTCAACATATAAAATTGATCTAAGAATGTTCTTTATGTACTGATTTATATTTTTGTATTATCTTTCATTCAAAGTTGGTTTCAACTCATTTGAGTAAGGAGAATTAGAGATATTGCAAATTTACCAAAGTATATCGTTTTCCAACCAATCAACACTACCGACCTAAAAACCCTAGTTTACAATGAGATCCGAACTTTGGTCAAAATATGAAAGTTATAGATAACATATATATTTATCTTCCCAGCAAAATGGAGCAGAAAATATTGAGTTTTGGTAAGTCAAAACTACTTTGAAACTCTCTGTTGTGTTCAGCCTTCAAAGGACACTTCTGTCACATATTTTTGTGTAGCCCAAAACCCCTGTTTGGTGACCTACTCCAAAAGTGGTCTACATGAATATTGTAGATAAAATATTGAACTACTTTTTGTCTAAAACTCAGACCTATATGCCTAGAGAAAGTCCCTCAAATATGTTTTAAACCCTCTGTCCAAAATTAACTTTTTTGAGTTTTGGCGGCTGACAGAACCTATTTCCTAAATTGGCCAAACACTCTAACTTGTTCCAAATAATTACCCTTAGCACTAAACATGTAACTTGTAGAGAACATGTTAAACTAGAGCATATCCAAAAATGAGCTCATTTGAATTTGATCTGATATCCCAAAATTGAGACCAATAGAGGCATATTGTCGATAAAAGTTTGAGGAAAGTGCTGAACCGTTTTCTCTTAGAATGTTTTGTTCATCCTTTTGCCTTATGTTTTGGCCTTAGTGTTAAACATAAGAGTTGTAGAAATTTTTTTTACCTAAATGGTGTTTAAAAATTATAACTTTATTTCAAGCCTAGATGCCCCGAAACCTTGTCAACCATTTTAATTTAGTACTCGATTTGGCCTTAAAAGTTGCTAAGTGTGATTTGAGTATCCTTTGCTATGAGACCCGAGTTTTATATGATGATTGATTTGAATTAGTTGATTAGTATTTTTGAGTAAATGTACGATGGTTAGAACTCATATCAATAAGTTTTGAATCATATCTTGAGAAATATAGCTTATGCTTCACATACTTCTACCTTATGCTTTGCGAGTGTACTATGAACTTTGTCATGCTAGTTGATGTCATGCTATAGATTGTTGTACTTGAGATCAATGGTACACATTATGAACATTGTCACTTGCACTTGGCATATTGGAGTCTATCTGTGCAAACCGTTGTTGGGAAGGGCTGTATTGAATTGTCTTTATTGATTCTAAGTCTATGGCGTCCCTGGTTTCCATTTTCGAAAATATTTTGGGATATATTTCCCTTGTACACCCTAAGCGTGTCTTCGGTGTTACAAAATTTGGTTTATACACTCTGGGTTTGTCCCCGGTGTTTAAAATGATTTATCATGAATATTGTTGGGCACCATGCGTTCGTCACTAACATTCTAGTTTCCATGACTTAGACTTTGGGTTGACAACTGCGGAGGCATCACGAATCTTAAGGTGGGACAAACCGCTTATTATATGTCTGATATGACTGATTGATTGATTAATGAATTTGTTGGCTTGGAGGATGGCATGATTATTGAATTTTGTTGGCCTGGAGTATGGCACGGATAGATGCCATTGCCATTAAGTAAAACAGTTGTGGAATGAAGCCCGACGAAGCATTTACTATTCACAACGAGGTGTGATAATGCCTTTGGTGATCAAATACCCGTAAAAGTCTACTCTGGTAATTTCTGGTGTGGAATTCCTGTTATAATCTAGGTGTATGTCGGGTTGGGCATCTGCATTGCATGCACGGCATCTCATACTCGTATGTTTATTGACTTATCTGCTATCCTGTCATAAATTAGTCTGCCTCCATGACTATAAATTCTATTGGGTGTTATATGATATGCGTTGTGGTAAATTTTGCGATGTGAGATTAGTTAGAAGGTTAGAGTGTTTTGCTTCTAGGCTTTGGCTCATGGCATTCATGCCACAGGTGAGGAGGAGTTCTTGGAGGAAGTCATCTCAAAGGGAGAAGAAGAGTTTGAAGAACAGAGTGAGTTTCAAGAGCACGTGGATCCCGCTGATGCATTCTGAGGATTCGGGACCTCTGCTTTTGTTCTTTTATTCAGTTTTTCCGTGCTTAGTGTAATTTTTAATATTTCTTAGTGAAACTGTAATCGTTATGTACTTTTAATCAACTCAGAACTCCTTTATGATGTAATAACTAACGTATGTAAATATGAATGAATGGTTAGAATATCCCTTTATTTATATTTATGTATGTCCCGATGTGCCCAAAGGACGGAGGGAACAAGATTTTCCCTTTTCTTATTTGTTTTGATTCGGTGTTCTATATACATAAGCTATGTATTTTTCTTATTTGATTTTTGATATTCTCTATTCGCCTCTATTTTCTGTATATGTATGCATTTGAGAAATCTTATTAAGAACCAATGATGATTAGTAGAGGCCAATCTTACGGTTGGACAAACGGGGTGCCTAACACCTTCCCCGATTCGTATCTTAGCCCCCGAACCCCTTTTTCTCTAGTTAACATTTCAAAGGTCAGTAGCCATTTTTGTTTTTCTTGGTTTTTCTCAAAAATCAAGTGGCGACTCCATTTTCAACAAAAAAGAATTTTTAAAATTTGGCTTTCAAGGTGTTAAAATATTTTCTAAATATCTTTTGAATTCTCTTATTTTTGAACTCAAAATCCCTAAATCCTGGCACCACAACTGTGTAATTAGATACTTACGAAACTGTGGCTGCAAATTCTTTTCCACCATTCTCACTTACTCCTTTTTGGTGGGTCGGTTGTCATTTTAGTTGCCTTAGCACTCTTTCAGGTCAGAAACTCGACAAAAGATTATTTGGCCTCCTGCTGGGTAGTCTCGAGTTCTCGGGTGGTAACGTCGAGCTGGATGTTATAGTTATACTGGTTGACAAATGCAGTAGCAATGTCCTCACAGGTTCTCATCTTCGCAGCATCCAAAGATAAACCATTTCTGAGCAACTCCAGACAAAGACCATTGGAAGAGCTGAGCTTTCAACTAGCCACTAATACCCATTAGCGACAGGGTTCCCACATACATTTTCGAATAGATCCTCGGTTCTCTAGTTTCAACAAATTTCTCCATATCGGGCATTTTAAACTTCTCGAGAAGCATAGCGCCCCTCGACATCCAACATATAATCATCGATTCCTCAAGCTTTCCTCGAAATCTTCTCTAGTTTGTCGACGTTATCAAATAAGATTGATTCCTTCGCGGATAAGATTTTCGAGATTCCCGATCGAACAGGCTGTGCAACTGCTGATTGGGCTCCCTCGGGTCCCACATTATCGTCCTAGATATTATCTCATATTCCATCCTCTTGGTCATTTGGAACGACTACATTGGGGTCTGCGACCTGAGTTTGTAAAGCCTCAATCTGAGCCTAACACCGAGTCTAGATCTTAGGTTGATTGGTTACAGTAGTGCTGACTCCCTCAACAGTTCGTTGCAATTCGAGAATTGCTCTCATCATGTCTGCCATTGTCAATTTTGGGTCTGCCATCGGTAATCTCAACTGATCTACACATCTAAGTCTTCTACTTGAAGATCGAGCCCAAGTGCGTATAGGTGCTTCTCTGCATGGAGCTATTATCCTTGGTCTTTTAACTGAAATGACTCATGTAAACTAGAGACTCGTTAGCAGGGCCTAGACTCGAAACAACTCGCTCTCAACGATAGGGCGGGGGAATAAAAACTAGTCTTAATCGGGGTCCTAACTATACAAACAAAAACATCTATAAAAGAAAATCACATAACCCTAAAAGATTTATTGATCCTAAACGAAAAGATTATAAGAAACTATATGTACATGAAAAGGATGGTTGGTCTTTTCTCAGTGTACCTTCTTAATAGAGTTAAGAATAGGTCTTCACTCTTTTTACCACATCTATGAAAGCATGTGGCCAAAAAACTTGCTGGCTTCCCTAACATAGCCCTAAGATAGTAAACTGACCGAGGTAATGGGTAGGTGGAGCGGGATTTTGAGAACCAAGCACACAAATATGCAAATGAAAATGCGAATATTGATGAAAAGTTTACAACAAGAACTATTGACATTTCAAGTTAAGCCTTCTTATGATTTTTTTGAAAAACTAGTCCCCAGTGAAGTCGCTAAAAAAATTACAGGTGTTTTGGTCTCGTAGGATGCACCGAATATCTATTATTTTTAGAAAAATGTTCTTTTCTTTTTAAAAGAAAAAAATCCAAGATATCTGAACACCCTTTTTAGAAAAATGGAGTCGCCACTTGGTTTTGAGAAAAATTAAGAAAAACAAAAAAAAAGTTGTAGGTCTTTTAAAGTGTAACTAGAGAAAAAGTTGGTTCATGGGCTAAGGTACAAAAATGGAAGGTGTTAGACACCCTTTTTGCTCAACCGTGAGGTTGGTCTCTATTTTTGTCAGTATTAGTTCTTGTTGTAAACCTTTTAAAGGTAACATATATAGAACTGGAGGTTAAAGAGATTTCAAACAAAAGCAAGCAAAGAAACAAAATTTCAACTATGATTCCTAGGGTCATGCAACTTGGTTATTATTTCTATATATACCACACGTATCGTTTGAACAAAGCAAAGCCAAAAACATGCGAAGAAACGGTGAAAAGAAGAAATAAAGGTCTAAGGGTCATGCAACAATGTTTTTGTCCCTATCATGCTATGAACAGGCTATAGAAAATAAACAAAAAAGATTTGCACACCATGTTTGGGCTACTGGATATGCATAAAACTCACGGCCCTAGCAACAAATATTGCAACCGCAACAAAATAAGTCACAAAACCTATAGCCGTGACAAATATAGGGTTACTGCGAGGAACAGAATAAAAAAAGCTCACGGCCGTGACAAATAAAAGTTGTAACCATGGTTTCTAAGGGTCCAGAAAGAGCATGTTCAACATACTAGGCCTAACATAGACTCAAATACACAGGTTATGTAGGACAAAGACCATAACCCATTTATTCTAGGATAGATCCACCATCCTTCATCCCCTATACAATCAATAACTCAAAGCAGAATGCAAAGGATGTTAAAAAGTAGATAACGGAGTGTATGAAACACATCTTTCATGTTACTGGCCTCACAAAACCTCACGGCCGTAACAAAATGATGTGGCGACCATGACATGCATGGAAACAAAAGCTGTGGCCGTTGAAAAATAACTGACGGCCATTATTGTGAGTTTAATAAAATGCACAGCCGCGACATTGTAAGGTCGCCGCCATCATGTTTTCATAAATACATAACACATGAGAATGGAAGTGTATAGAGTGGAGATCACAACCCATTTGGTCTAGGCCAGATCTACCATTCGTTACACAACAAGAAGATAAACTAAGGTACAGAAAAAAGAAAATGCTAAACAAATTGAGAAAAATGGAGAAAACCTTGAAATAAATGAATATCAGAGAGTTTTGAAATGAGTTTTTATGTTTTTAGCCTCTAAACATATGTTACGGCCGTAACAATAAAATGTTGTAGTCGTGAGTAAATAAGGTACAAATATATCAGCCATGTGCATGAAGCTCACAGCTGTGACTATACGTTTAACAAAGCATACGGTCGTAACACTAAAAGGTACGGCCGACATGTTCCAGAACCTCAGAAAGCTTTTGATGTGCTCAATATGCTTGTTAGCATCGAAAAAAATAAAAACAACTGTAAATATATGAAACAAAGAGCTACGAATACACTGTTTATAATGAAAACTTGAAGGAACAATGCTTAAATTGAAATAAATAATAAATAGACAATGAAAATAATAGAAACCTTATCCACGACTGTGACGCCCCGTCCTTCGAGCATGTCAGGACATATATAAATATATATATATAGGGATATACTAGCCATACATTCATATTTACATACGTTAGTTGTTACATTGTAAACGAGTTCTGAATCGTTCAAAATTACATAACTATTACAGTTTCATCATGAAATTTCAAAAATTATGTTAAGCACGGAAAAAACCGAATATAAGAACAAAAGCAGAGATCTTGACTCCTCAGAATGCATCAACGGATTCCATGTGCTCTTAGAACTCACCCTATTCTTCCAACTCTTCTTCTCCCTCGGGGATGACTTCCTCCAAGAACTCCTCCTCACCTGTGGCACGCATGCCAAGTGCCAAGGCCTAGAAGCAAAACACTCTAACCTTCTAACTAATCTCACGACACAAAATTCACCACAATACATACCATATAACACCAAGTACAGTTTACAGTTAAGAAAACAGACAAATTTATGACAGGATAGCAGATAAGTCAATAAACATGTACATATGAGATGGCGTGTATGTAATGCAGATGCCCAACCCAACATACGCCCAGATTATAACAATAATTCTACATCAAAAATCACCAGAGTAGACTTTCACAGGTATTTGATCACCGAAGACATCATCGCGCCTCGTTACGAATAGTAAATACTTCACTGGGCTTCATGCCACAACTGTTTTACATAATGGCAATGGCATCGGGGTCCGCGCCATACTACAAGCCAACAAATTCAATAATCAATGCCATCCTCCAGGTTAATAATTTCAATAATCAATCAATCAGTCATATCAGACATATATCAAGTGGTTTATCCCACCTTAAGACACGTGATGCCTTCGCCAGTGTCAACCTAAAAGTCCAAGCGATCAAAATCAAAATGCTAGTGACGAACCCATGGTGCCCAACAATATCCATAAATTATTTCAAACACCGAAAATACACCCAAGGTGTATAAACCAATTTTGTAACACTGAGGACACACCCAGGGTGCACAAGGAGAATTCATCCCAAAACATTTTCGAAAATGGCAACTAGGGAAGCCTTAGACTTAGAATTAAGAACGACAATCTTTATATAGCCCATCCCAATAACAGTTTGCACATATGGACTCCAATATGCCAAAATGCAAGTGAAAATGTCAATGATGTATGGTATGAATCTCAAATACAACCATCTACAGCATGGCATCAACTAGCATGGCAAGATTCATGATACAACGCGCAAGCACAAGCTACAAGAATGTGAAGTACAAGCTACAATTCTCAAGATATGATTCAATATGATCGCATGAATTCTAAATCATCATATATTCACTTAGAAACACTAATCAACTAATTCAAATCAATCATCATATAAAAACTTGGGTCTCATAGTAAAGGGTACTCAAACATACACTTAACAACTTTTAAGGCCAAAAATCAAGTATTAAATTAAAAGAGCCGACAAGGTTTTGGGGTATCTAGATTTGGAATCAAGTTATTATTTTTAAACACCGTTTAGATAAAAATATTTTCTACAACTCTCATGTTTAACACCAAGGTCAAAACCTAAGGCAAAAGGGTGAACAAAACATCCTAAGTAAAAATGGTTCAGCACTTTTCTCAAGATTTTATCAAAAACAAGCTTCTGTTGGTCTTGGATTTCAGGTATCATATCAAGTCCAAATGAGCCCATTTTTGTGTATGTTCTAGGTCAACATATCCCCTACAAGTTTCATGTTTAGAGCTAAGGGTAGTTGTTTGGAACAAGTTGGACTTTTTAGCCATTTTAAAAAATAGGTTCTGTCAGCCACCAAAACTCAGCAGAGCCGGTTTTGGACAGAGGATTTGAAACGGTTTTGGAGTATCATCTTGAGGCTTTAAGGTCTCCTTTTTGGAAAAACGGATTTTAATATGTTAGCTACAATGTTCATGTAGACCACTTTTGGAATAGGTCACTAAAAATAGGGATTTTGGTCTATATAAAAATATATGACAGAAGTGTCACTTGAGGGATGAAACTCAACAGAGACTTCAAAGGGGTTTTGACCTATCAAAACTGAATATTTTGTACTCCTGTTTGGTGAATAGATAGATGTACATGTTATCTACAACTTTCATGTTTTGACCAAAGTTCGGATCTCACTTTAAACTAGGGTTTCCAAGTCAGTAATGTTGACTGATTAAAAAATGACACATTTTGGTAAAATTGCAATATCTTGAGTTTTACTTATGCAAATGAGTTGAAACCAACTTTGGATGAAAGATAACACAAAAATATAAATCTAGACATAAAGAACATGTTTAGATCAATTTTATACATTGAGTTATGGCGTTCCAAAGTTCAGGGCAGAAACATCTATGTTCTCAAAAATCAAGTCTCTTAGGGTCCAAGTCTTCTACTTATGTTATGTCAAGTTTTTTGTGAGACCCAGACCCGTCTCTTTTTTAGACTTATATGTAAATGTTGTGTTTTGCATATATTTGTTCGGTGTATGATTTATTCACTTTGATGCATGTTTATATTTATCTGAGCATGCGGGGTTGGTTCCCGGGGTTGTAGAGAGTTGCCGTCCAAATTTTAAAAATTCAAAAAAAAGATATTTTGGAGGCCTATAAATATCTGGAGTTAGATATTTTCAAAAGATATTTTCAAAACTTAACTCCTAAGTTTCCTTCAAATTTCTCTCTGCCTTCTCTCCAACTTCTCGGGGGCCCAGGGTTTTTTTTTTATAAATCAACTGCTGATCCTTAGTATTGGCATTGAGGGCTTCGCATCCATCCAGTCAGATATTGATTCCGACGAAGCTCAGTTTTGCACGTGGATCGAGATATTGGGTTTTTGACCCAATGAGGTAGGATTTCAGATTCTACTGTTGTATGAGGGATATATATGTAATCTTGTGTTGTGTTATAGTTTAAAAATGCATGAAAAGACGTTTTGTGTTTTAGATCTAGTTTTTGGTTAAAACTATTTTTCGGCGTTCGGTTGGATGAAATTGAAAGAGGGATGTTCCTTTCAAGGTTTTATGATAGCCTTGAGCTTGGGTATGCTTCTAGGTATCAAAATGGGTGTTTTTGAGGCTTGTTTTGAGGCTTAAAAATCAAAATCGTAGCTCAAAACGTGATCTGGGCTGGTTCAGTCGACTGAACCTATGAGTTCAGTCGACTGGATCATCATTTGGGAGGCTCAATCGACTGGACCTGGGAGGTCAGTCGACTGAAATGGCTTCTGTTTTGGTTCCCTCGTTCCAGTGTAATTTTTAGTCGACTGGATGGTGAGTCCAGTCGACTGAACCTAGGTTATTTTTGGAAAATGATGTGTTTGGTTCAAGTTTTCCTCGTGTGATGTTTATCTGAGGTTTTTTATGAAATTATATGGTTTCAAAAAGAGTATTAGAGGTTTTCAAAAGGATGGTTTGAAAAAGGAGTCTTGGGAAAACTTTCAAACGTGTTTGTGAAGGTCTGGAGCTAGCCTTTGGAGTTGAGTCTCGACTTCTAAAACGTTTTGGGTGAAAATCATGTTTTTACATGCTTGGTTTGATCTCCATGGTTCATGGATTGGATCACATATATATACATATATTGTATATCTGTTTTATGGGTTGATTTTGAAATGTTATCTATAGATGTACCAGGATAATGGGTTTGTGAGTGGGCTTCCATTGCTCCTTGGTGAAAGTCCAGAAACGTGCGCAGCGTAGGTACCTATGGTCCTTCGGGTTAGTCCATGTAAGCGAGGTGGTTGGGTGCTTAGTACCCTCGGGCGGTGGTCCCATAAACTAAGTGGTTATCAGGTGCTTAGTACCTTCGGGGACAATCCCGTGAACTAAGTTTTACATTGTCGTAACTCGTATAGAACTTGTCATTATCTAGTTGATCTTCAGTGGTTTAGGACTAGGATAATGGGCAGGACTCTATAGCGGTTACCTTGTCTGGTATGGCATAGTCAGTACATAGGATCTCATTTATCTAGTGTCCTCGATTGATTGTTGTCCCGAGTGGAGAATGTTGTTTTACTGCTTTCACTTAACTGTGGCATGATAACTCTCAGGTTTATATGCATAGTTTCAATGATGAAAATGATAGTTTTTAGATGGAAAACTGGTGGTTTTTGTGAGAAAATCGAGTTAGCTTTTGTGGTCGAGCTAGCTCCCACCATAAGATTGCATATCCTGCTTTACAGCTTTATAATCTGTTTCTATTGGGCTTCGGCTCACGTCATGGGATTTTTTGAAAACTTTTTCAGGTGGACGTGAGGAGATGACCTAGATGCCCATTGAGACGGAAGACAAGTCGTAGTTTCTTCTGTTTGTGCATGTACCTTTGACATGTGATGCCTGTTTCAGAAGGCGAGTTTTGTACGCCTTTAGGCGATATGATTATTCATGTATGAGATTGCATGATTTACAGTTTTTATGAGAGTTGAACTGTGGAGATATTTATTCAAACATTAGCTTTGATTTTCAACTGTAACACCTATTTTCTTAAATTGGTGTTTTAATGGGCTTTCGCGTGACCTGGATGTTTGGGGCGTGACATTTTTATTTCATTTCTTGGCATGCTTGTGTTTTAGACTTTAACATCAAGGTTCCTGCACACTTAGAAGTCATCAAACTCAAAGATAACAAAACACAACAATATCTCATATCATCCATAAACATAACAGCCCCAAATTTTCAACTACGACGCCTTTTCGGTTTGATTTCAGTTCTCAATCCTTAAAGTGTATAAAGGGATGTGTTGGGGGATATTTTAAGGGATATTAGACATAAGATTTAGAGGTTTTACTTACTTATTTGAGAGATCAAAGGAGGGTGGGAGATGGATTTGGACTTAGCTTTTGAAAATCTCCTTGATTTCTTCCTTTTTCTACCTTTTTCTCTCTCAAACTCACCTTATCACTCAAGAGCAAGAGATTCTGGTTTCTCTTCCTCACATAGCCAAAAATTTCATGTAGAGAAGTGGGTGTTTGGCTTCCTTTATATAGGCAAAGGCTACGGGACATGTGGGAACAAAAAGTACCATGGAAAGACATTTTTTTTCTTTTTAATAAGTGAGATGTGAGATGATTTGAGATGTTTCCAGTTTAGGGGCCTAAAAATCAGATATGGGGTAGACAAATATAGCTAGGGGTTAGTTTGGAGAACAAAAATCCGATCCCCCATCAATCAAGGGACTTTTCTTGATTTGCGTGCCCATATTGTGCGAGAAAATGCATTAAAATTTAATTTGATGTCTTTTTTTGGTATTTTTTCCTTATGAGACCTATTATTTTAGTATGTTTATGAGAAATATAGTATTTTCATGTATTATCATAGTTTTCATATGAATTAATTAAATATATGTAGTCTTTTAAGTCAAATTAAGTTATTTTCGCAATATAGGATTTTTTGACTTATTTTGTTGTGTATGAACTTCAATAATAATTTATTTAATTTTGTTGACAAATAATACTATATTATTATGTATATTACTTGTTCAACAAGTATTAGATCATCATAAAGCTTAATTTAATACCTTTCTCATCATTTTAACCTAAAAAGAAAGTAAAAAGTCACTTTTTGGTACTCTTCCCAAGGTGGTCTGCCACTAAGGGGTATTTTTGTTATTTTTGATGTTATTTTGTCATTTGTTATTTAATTATACTTAAATTCTTGATTTAGGGTATTCATGTGTCAAAATATGAATTTTTAAGACTTTTTACCGTATTAGGGAAAAAATGGTAATTTTACCTTATTTATGAGAATTTTTTATTTTAAATTCATTATTTCATGATATTTACTTCATTTAGGATATTAGGAGACATTTTGGGTGCCAAGGTTTTGTTGCCTATGATTTGGACCTTTTAAGGGTTTTCGGGCCGAATTTAGGGTTTTCGATTCAAGTTAGGGTTTTGAACCTCCACCGTATTCTATGCTCTCATGGACTATCCATCACTAATACTAGGGTCCGAATGACATCCTTGGGGCAAGAAAATGAGGGTTTACAGAAAAATCGTGGTTCCTAAGGTTATCTCGTATAGATATCCACATCGAATGGCTCTTCGAAGATGAGAATAAGCTATCTCCAAGCTGATACGAGCTCTAAGAACTCTTTTAATGCAAGCAAGAACACGAACATGGCTCAAAAAGTATGGAATGGATTGGCGAATATTGGGTGGGGGGGTATTTGAGCAGAATTTTGGTTTCGAGGTCTTTCTTCCTCTTTGATATTTGAAAAATGACGCCTATTTATAGGCAAAACGGGCAACACAGACCCCCTTTGGTATGTTGCCACCTGTCCAAAAAGGGGTAAAAGTGACGATCGCTACCTTTATGATGATGAGAAGAACAACTGTGACTTTCAAAAGTCGTGGCTAGGTTAAAACAGTGGCGGTCGTGACAGAGAAAGTCATGACTTGTTTTAGGGTTTGCAAAAACGTCGCGGCCGTGAGAAAAATGTCACGGCCTAATGGTTTCTTGGTGATTTTCTTAGATTTTGAATCAAATTCGTGATTTTTCTTGCGTAGGGGTATTTTTGAGCATAACTCTCATATTTTCGTCATTGGAGCGCATTCAATACGGGTGCCTCAGATTCAACTTGGACAGATTGTGGTGTCTACACAACCATACAAAAGAAACAAGACAGAAACAACATCTGACTTTGAATTTGAATCTATATGACGACGCCTGTGGTGGACCAACCTTATCCATTCCTGTTATCTACAACCACAAATATTACAGAAAAGTGCATTTAGCATTATAATGAACATGATGAAAATAAAATAATTACTTTAAGAACACACAGTGAAACATCTAAAAAGGCTGTCCATCATACTTATCAAAAAGGATGTGAAAACACCACATTCATTTCATCACAAGAAAAATTTCATAAGTTATAGATAACTTTCTCATTCCTCAAAGGTATAAATAATGCATTAGAGTAACTACCCAAAATTACTTCAAAACGGTGATATCATAGCATAATAACCATTGTACTTTGTCATTGCTCATAAAAATGCTTATCAACCTCAACCCATTTTAAGTTCTCCTAACAACACTCGTTGTCACCACGCAAATTGTCACACCCCACTCCCAGCACAGTACTCGACCTGCATAGAGGGGTAGGATCCCGCTGCAGGCCCCGACGGCCTTAGGAAAAAGACAAGGCATAGAACAATACTAAAAAAAATCAAACTGAGTACTTCTAAAACAAACATAAGCCTTCATAAAAGAGATAAACATACGTATCTAAGGATACACCATCCCGAGGGAATACATTGCTTCTAATACAACAAAATCTTGGTTCCCATCGTAAAATGTTTTACCGGGTACAAAACTAAACAAAAGACAACAGGACCAGATAAAGCCCGACTTCAACTTCATAGTGTTTGAGGCAAAACTGTCAAGATCATTGTTTTTGTAAATGATTTTCGATAAAAATTAACATGACAGGCAATCACCAAAACGGGCTCCAGATAAAACTTTTGATATCGAATGATCAAATTAAAAACCCGTGCCACCACATTTAATTTAGAAGAATATCTTTTTAATCGATTCTCCAATTACGATTTTTGATTCCGAGTTGAAGCTTCCGTCAAACCTTCTACTGTATTCTCTTATGCGATTCCCGAATGTAGTGTGGGCTACGAATCTTCGATAACTCGTACCTACAAAACCTGTTCAGCTTTAGTCTTGAAGACAAGTTATGAACTTGGTTCAGTCTACCCGCATACTTATAGGGCTATAGCAGGGACCTACGGAATAATTAAGCAATTAGACTTCTAGTGTAACCCAGTTAGACTTCTAGTAGTTAGACTTTTAGTGTAATCCAAATACGTATCCAACGATTTTTGTAATTAAACAAACCTCTCATCGGTATCTGTAATTATGAAAATCTTACAGCGATTTTTATAATTTTTATAAAATACTAAATTACAGTTCACACCACTAAAAAATTATAATTGTACTCTAAGCTATAATCTTAACATCATCTTGTATTGAGCTCCTGTTATTAAATGCCTAACTCATCTCTCCACGTTAAGATTTTTGATACCCGCTAATTAAATTTAATTACTGATAATTTAATTTAATCGGCATCTTTAAATTCTTTAAACCCATCCGCTTAACTGATTTGAACGGCTGGATAATAAAATCCACCTGTAGAGTTTGACCCGGTCAAAATTTATAAGCTTCCTTACGGGGGTATCGTCAATCTCGATCATTCGAGATGTGAATTTCCTCGATAATTAATATTCACCATATAAATAATACCGCTATCCAACTCACCGAGAATATAAACCCATATAAGATCGCACCCTCTAATGAATCAAAACAACTAATATTAAATATACGCAGATCAATAATTATTTCAGGATTAAAAGCATAAACACTCTCATAATAACCTTGGTGTGTGAATTAATTTATAGAGTCAGTATAAAATTATTTAGCCCAATGTGTCCCGTTCAATACACACAAAGTGTACTAGCACAAAATGTTAGAATAATAGATTACGTTATTACCTGTTTCCCGTAACCAAGATAGGCCTACTAAAACTATGTGCTACAGTTGTACCAATAGTATGACCATTTTCATTTAAACTGTGAGCAAAAAAAGTACTTATATTCTGCAAAAACCTAAAATCTTACCTTTTATGTGCAAGCCGTACTCTACACACCAGATTATATACTGTACAGAATAAAGGACATTCATGCATAACATTTAAAGAAATGATATTGTATACAATACTCATTAAGATTCTCATAAAATAAAAAATTAATTTTATTAAAATAAAATTAAATGTATACATTGCTGAACCATTTTGCAACAAGCCTAACCTTGAAGGTTTCAACATTTTCGTCTGCTCCTCTCTTCCTCTTGTAGATCTACTTGCATCCAATGGGTTTTATCCCTTCGGATGGTTCTACAAGTTTCTAGACCTAATTAAAATACATAGATTCTATCTCTAAATTCATAACCTTTTGCCAAAGATCTGCATCTTTGTCTTGAAGTGATTCATTATAGTTATAGAGTTCGGTATCCAATTCTGTCTGGATCCTATTAAAAGACTCTCCCAAGAATATATACCAATCAGATTGATGAACAATCCTCCCACTACGACGAGGCACTACCTGTGTCTGTATATTAGCAGTAACATGCTGTGCAAAATCTGAACCCTGTGCATCAGCACTTTGTTCATGATTTGCACATGTCCTAATAATTCTCCCACTACAATGAGGCAATGGGATATCAGTGACTTGTGGTTTCTCTTTCATTCTACTGGTATTTTTTCTTATTTCTTTCAAAATAATTTTACTATTGGACTTGCGGTCCATAATATAATACTATTCCAAGAATCGGGCAATAGTACTAAGAATGACCTTCTGATCCTTAAGATTGTAAAATAGACCACCCTTCATTCCCTTAAGATACCCCACAAAGAAATAAACTTTTTTCTTGGTTTTAACTTACCCACATTCTCTTTCAGCACATATGATGGACACTCCCAAATTCGAATGTGTTTCGAACTAGTCTTACGCCCAATCTACAATTCTGTGGAAGTAGAAGGTACTGACTTAGAAGGTACCAAGTTTAGAATATAAGCCGTTGTCTCTAATGCGGTCCATAAAACAAATTGAGTAATCCTAAATAACTCATCATGAATCTTACCATCTACATAAGAGTCCTATTCCTTATTTCTGCTACACCATTCTGCTGTGGAGTGCCTGATGCAGTCAACTGGGATATAATCTCTTCTGATGACAGGTAATCCCTAAACTCTCCAAAGTAGTATTACCCATCACGTTTGGATCGTAGTGATTTGATATTTTTATCCAGACGCTTCTCCACCTCTGCTTTGAATTTTTTAAATTTCTCAAAGCATTCAGACATATGGTGAATTAGGAAAATGTATCCATACCTTGAGTAGTCATCAATAAAACTGACGAAGTATTCAAAGCCACCTCTAATTTGGATTGTCATAAGACCACAAACATCATAATGAACTAGTTTCAACGGTTCTTTAGCTCTATAGCCTTTGACCGAAAAGGGTCTCTTGGTCATCTTATCCTCTTAGCAAGATTCACAGACTAGAAGTGCCTCCACTTCCAATGAACTCAAAGGTCCATCTTCTACCAGTCTGTTTATCCTTTTTAGATTAATATCACCCAAGCGTAAGTGTCAAAGAAACGTTTAGTTCATTAAAGAAGGATCCTTTCTCTTATAAGGTAAATTAGATGTATTATTCAATTTAGTTAATTACAGTGTAAGAGAGATTAGAATAATAATATAAAAATCATCCACCAATGTACTAGAACAGATAACATGTTTATTATCTTTAATAATCACATAGTTTTTAAAATAAAGCAAATATCTGTCTTTAACCAATCTAGAAATAAAAACTAAGTTCCTTCTAATTAAAGGTTCATAAAGACAATCTCTAATATTAAAACCCGATCTCTACTAAAACTGAAAGTGGCATCTCTCACTGCAACTGCTCTCACCTTTGTATTATTGCCCATATGTAGGTAAATCTCCCCATCACTAAGTTGTCGGATTTTCTAGAACCCCTACAATGAATTGCAGACATGATTAGTGGCTCTCGTATCTACACATCAGGTACCGATAGATAACGCCGTTAAATATGTTTCCACGACCAGTGAACCAAAATTACCCTGATTGTTCTGCCTTCTGAGAAATACTAGACATAGCTTTTTTCAGTGCCATGTCTAGTTGTAGTGAAAACATCTCTCTGTTTCTGAACATTTTTCTTCTTCATGCCTTTTGGCCCATAAGAAGAACCTTCTTCAGAAACAAACACATTTCGTGGTATTGAATGAATACCCTTGGTAGTTAATGTTATATCCAAATTACTTTTCCAATCAGCAAAATTTAATTTCGTTAGTTTGTTTTCTTTGAGTATAACCGTGAGTGAATTAAAAGCCATTTTTTTAGAATCACATAATTAAAATTAACCGTTAATTATGACGAGCAATACTTTGAAATTATTTTAATTTGGTTTTCTCTACCATTTTAAAAATAATTTGTCAGCAACCTGGTACCTTGTGAATAGCATACCTCAAAGGGAGAACGTCTACTATTCATCAATTGTTCAAACAGGCCAATTTCTATTAATTTTACTATCTAGGCAATTGACCCTGCTAACTAGAATTAAATGGCTAACATAGTTTTGATTCAGTAAATAATAGTAGTGACTCAGATAGAGAGAATACTAATTATTTACTGCTAAGTACTAACCATCACCTAATCTCAAATTAATCGCTTCACAAAGAACCCTCCAAATGGAGAAGTGATCCACTCTAACAATTATCAAAATTATTCTTAAATAAGGTTTGTACTGGCGATACCGCAATTAATCTGTCCGATGGAGAGGAAGGCCTTACTGTCAACATGCAAAATTTAATTACATCGCCTACAAACTGGTGATGAAAACTGTAAAATTTATCTGTGAATAAATTCTCTCTCCCACTTAGATTTTTCAAATATTTTTGAGGATTATAAAAATTTATTTAATTAAAATAAATTTATTAATTTTGAAAACCACGCGATCTGAAAGAATTAAACATTTTTATGTGTTCTAAAAATCTCAATTTGCCAAACCATTTATTCGTGTTCTAATGTGTAACAAATAAAATTCAGTAAATGCACAGTTTTTCCTTCAGCTTTCGTATTCTAATGCGTAACAAATAAAATTCAGTACATTAATTATTTTATTTTTCGTTACATATTTTTTGAAAAATAATAATTTATTTAAATTAAATATTTTTCTATTTAATTAATTCAAAATTTAAAATTAATTTTTACGTTTTTCTAAGATATCTGATTTTATAAAAAAAATTCATCTTAGACGTGATATTTTGTAAAAAAATAAAATATCTAAAACTTTTCCATTTAATTAAAAAAACTTAATTTTTTTTTTACAAAATATTTAATTAAAATTGAATTTTTCATATTAATTAAATTAACAGAAAATTATAAAACAGATATACATCATCCACACAATTCATATGAATATAAATGCAAGACATGCATATATCCCGATTTTTTGATTAATATAAAATTCTGAAGAGTTTCAGTCTCCTGTTGAAGATAAGCTGTAAGAATCATTTTTTAAGTCAGCTTCCTGTATTCTGATTGCATCAGGATCCTCTAATACACTGTGATATACAAATATATCACATTAGTATCATAAAATATCAGAAAACACAATCCAAGACAACCCGAACAACCACCACCACTGTCGGCCATCAGCCTACCGTTAGCGCCACCATGCCGCAACCTTTAGGTGGCTTTTGCCGCCACTCTCGAGCTCCATTTTCGACGTCGTTTTTTTTTTCAAAAATAGCTCTGGAAAAATACTATTATTATATCAAAAAAATAGACCGAAAATAGTCCCGAAAATGGAAATCGAAACAACCCAAAGCCGCCGCCGCTTGCTTTTGCCGCCCATTTAGGCTTTTTCCCGTGGTGTTTTTTGGCTCCCATTTTTTTCTAAAAAATAGCATTGATAACTAGCAACATGTTTCTTTGAAGAACGCCTCAAAAACAATCCTGAAAAAATCCTGAAAATAGCCCCAAACAATGCTGCCGCTGCCGCCTAAAATCGCCGCTGCTTTCCCAGCTTTTTGCCTCTTGTTTGGCCTATTTTTTTATGATTTTTAAACAGTATTTTTAGGTATATTTATTGATATTTTATGCCTAAAAGTTGCTCAAAAAATAGTCTCAAAAACGTTTTGAAAAATCAATAAAATTAGCCCCGAGCCGCCGCCAACAAAGCCATCGGTGGTAGATGTTTTTGTCAATTTTTATGGCTGTTTTTTACTTATTTTTGTTGCTATTTTTAATGTATAAATCCTGCAGAAACTTACCAAAAAAATTGTCAAAAAATTATCGAGATCCGTGGCCCGTAAAACCCGAAACCACCATTGGTGCCGCTGCCTATTTTCCTGATCTTGATTATTCAACATGTTCTTAAATATTCTAAACTGATATTTAAGAACAAATAATAGCTATTACATTAAAAATCTATGTCCCGTAACCTCATATTCGATCTAGAAAAAACTTAACCTATCACGATCAACTCTTGTGATTAAAAAATTAATTATAATCATCATCCAAACCATTCAATCAAACATAAATAAAATATATCATAAATCGATATTAGAACGCCTGTAAAACAGTATTAGCACAGTTCTAAATCTATCAAGCCTCTCGATAAATCATAAACCAAAAACAAAACAGCTCTGATACCAATTGTTGGAGGCAAAACTGTCAAGATCATTATTTTTGTAAACAATTTTTAATAAAAATTAACTGGACGGGTAATCGCCGAAACAGACTCTAGATAAAATTTTTGATATTGAACGATCAAATTAAAAACCCGTGCCACCACAGTTAATTTAGAAGAATGCCTTTTTGGTCGATTCTCCAACTATGATTTTTGATTCCAAGTTTAAGCTCCCGCCAAACCTTCTACTGTATTCTCTTATGCGATTCTCGAACGTAGTGTGGGCTACGACCCTTCGAGAACTCGTACCGGCAAAACCTGGTCAGTTTTAGTCTTGAAGACAAGTTATGAATTTGGTTTAGCCTACCCGCATATTTATAGGGTTACAGTAGTGATCTGTGGAGTAATTATGACAAAAACTTCTGGTGTAACCCAAATACGTATCCAGCAGTATTTATAATTATAAAAATCTTGCAGCGGTTTCTGTAATTTTTAAAAAATAATAAATTATAATTCACAATACTAAATAACTATAATTTCACTTTAAGCTATAATCTCAAGACTATCTTACATTGAGCTCCTATTATGAAATGCTTAACTCATCTCTCTACGTTAAGATTCTCGATACCCGCCAATTAAATTTAATTACTGACAATTTAATTTCATCGGCATCTTTAAATTTCTTAAGCCCTTCCGCTTAACTTATTTGACCGCCAGACAATAAAATCCCCCTGCAGAGTTTGGCCCGGTCAAAACTTATAAGCTTCCTTAAGGAAGTATCGTCAATTCCGATATTCGAGACGTAGATTCTGTCAATAATTAATATTCACCATATAAATAATATCGCTATCCAACTCACCAGGAATATATACCCATATAAGATTGCACCCTCTAATGAATCAAAAAAATGAATATTAAATATATGCAAATCAATAATTATTTCAAAATTAAGAGTATAAGCACTCTCATAATAACCTTGGGGTGTGAATTAATTTATATAGTCAGTATAAAATTAATTACCCTAATCTGTCCTGTTTAATGCATACAAAGTGTACTAACACAGAGAGTTGAAATAATAGATGACGCTATTATATGTTCCTCGTAACCAAGACAGGCCTACTAAAACTCTATGCTACAATCGTACTGATGGCATATCCATTTCTATCTAAACTGTGAACAAAAAAAAAACTTATATTCTGCAAGAATCTAAAATTTAGTCTTTTGTGTGCAAGTCGTACTCTACACACCATATTAAATACTGTACAGAATAAAGGACATCTATGCATAATATTTAAAAAAATGATATTGCATACATTGCTCATTAATATTCTCATAAAATAGAAAATTAATTTAATTAAAATTAAATTAAATACTAAAAACATGATTTTCAGTATATAACTGTAACACACAGACTATTCGACGACACCTGTGGTGTACCAACTCCTAACTATTCCTGTCATCTGTAACCACAAAGGTTACAAAAGAGTGCACTTAATATTATCATGAACAGAAAAAGGCAATTATATAGTAGAAATAACAGAAAACACTTTTTGAAAATAGCTTAATATACTTTCCACAAAAACATAGAAAATGGTGCATTTGCTTGAACATAAAAACATCATGAATTTTACAGAACTTTCTCAATATAGCAAAAATATGTTTAATCCTGGCTCAACTGCCATAATTTAATGAATAACCACTTTCTCGAATCTAAACCCAAACCCCAACAGTGTCCAAGTAGTCATCAATCTCATGACCAAGAGTTCCAACGGTACTGTAACCTCAATTCATAATCCACATACAACAACATGATGGAATAAGAGCCACTTTACCCGAAGCACGAGTGGTATGTGCTAAAACCTAGGACACAACCCAAAAACCTTAAAGGCAAAAAAATAACCCTTGCTTAACAGAAAATTTCCATTATAAGGACAAAAAAAAATCCATAGTTAGGTAACCTCCCTCATAACGGGATATAAAAAGCCAAAAATTCTTGTAACTTGACACTTTGAAACAACCACACAATATTAACCATACTTTTATAAATATATTATGCTTACTCAAAATATCATAGATAGTGCACTTGAATTAAAAATATTATAGCATTGGAAACAATAGTTCATGCTTTCAAAACTTGTCATAGTTCAAATCATGAGCATCGAAGCATTTAAAAAGAACATCATTCACATAGATTCATGTTCAAAATAATAGCTACTCACTCTCACCTTATCTTATATGCGTACAAATCGTGCCTTCGCTAACGAGCTAAGCCAGGCCCTCGAGTACTACAATCTTTGTGCCTAACAAGTAAACATGACTTAACCGTCAACATGGAGTTCTATATCTCTTAGAATGTGAAGTACTAAAATGACTTGGACCGTTGAATGCTTTCTTTGGTTTTAGGGACCATGGTTACTTCCTTTTTAAGTCTAAGAGGCACTACACACTCACTCAGCCTTCACTTGTTTAAGAATTTAACTTAACCATTTATTAATCACTTCCAGCCATTAATTTTTAAAGTATAACAGCAATTTGATGTACTTAGACTTATAGTTAGGTTCTGATTTTTTTGTGACAATTTAGATTAAGATATTCTCTACAACTTTTATATTTAACACGAATGCCAAAACCTAAGGCAACTAGGTGAATAAATTTTCACAAGCGAAAACGGTTCAGCACTTACACATAATATTTTCATAAAAAGGGTCTCGATTGGTCTCGATTTTGGGGTATAAAAACAGGTCCTACGGGTCTAATTTTTTGTTATATTCTAGTTTAATATGTTCCCTACAAGTCTCATAATAGTGTTCAGAGTAATTGTTTGAAACAAGTTAGAAATATAAGCCATTTTGTAAAATAGGTTCAATAAGTCATAAAACACACAGCATATCTTGTTTTCAACAGTGGGTTTAAAAATAGTTTGGGGGATCATCCGGGGTTTCTTGGGTTAAATTTTTAGACAGCAACTAGATAAATATGTTACCTACACCTTTCATGAAAACTACGTTCGGAGTAGGTCACTAAAAACATGGGATTTTGATTGCACAAAAATATGTGACAGAAAGTTCTATTACTCACAGATCCACAACTGTGACTTTCAGAAGTGTTTTGACCTATCAAATCTCAATATTATGGGCTCCTTTTGGTGGGTAGCTAGATATACATATTATCTACAAATTTCATGTTTTGACCTAAGCTTAGATCTCATTTTAAAATAGAGTTTTTAGGTCTGCAATACGTACTGGTCTGGAACCAACACACTTTGGTAAAAAGGTCATATCTCGAGTTCTGGTCCCTCAAATCGGTTCAAACAAATGGTAGTTATGATTTTTCAAAGTTCTGGGTAGAGCGCTCAAAATGCTCAAATCTCAGGTCTAGTTTAGTTCTAACCTCCTAGCACTTTGTGTATCAGGTTTTGACCCATTTTCTTTGCATGCATGTGTTGTACACTAATAAATCAAAATTCCAAATCCTATAAAAGTCATGAAACCTATTGAAAAACTCATGCCAACTCAAAAACTCAACACTCATACCAAACAGTCCCAAAAAATCTCACCATGACGCCTTTAATTTTGAATTTTGATTCTTGATCTTAGATTTGTGTTAGAGAATTGTGGGAGAGATATTTGAGATATGTAAAATCATAAGTATTAGAGTCAATCTTACCATGTTGACAATTACTTCTTGATGATGAAAACCATGAACTTGGCTTTTAAGCTTTCAACTCTAAGCTCCTTCTTCTTCCTTTCTTTCTTCTTCTTTTCTTTCTTTTCTCTCTCTCTCATTCTCTACTCTCCTCACAATGCTGAAATAAGGAAGGAGAAAATGGTGTTGGACAATATTGAGATCAATTTCGGACAAATCCTCGTATGATCATGCAAAAACGTCTTTGAATTTTTTTAATAAGTCTTTAATTGTTCACGTTCAATTGAAAATAAAGAATAACCAATTTGGACAATTTGTGGATTAATTTCATTACCCAGATTTATTGAAAAAGTTTCTTCAATTATTTGTTGGACACGCATTTCTACTTCTCTTTTTTATTAAAACTTTTAATTCTTCAGGGACATCCCCTTCGAATTGAAAATCATCATAAAGCGTACAAAATAAATGAAGCAATGTAGAATAGTCAGAACCTTCGTTTATTTCATTGATATCAAAGAGAGCAGGAATTACAAAATCGAAAGCAAAAGAAAATGGTGCACAGACAGATGTGTCCTCGGACTCAACATTCAACTGATCAGAACAAAGCAAAGACTCCGACTTGACTCGAGACTTGAATCATTCAAAATACAAGAATTTAAAAACCTGCTGTGACATTCGGTGCAGATGGAGGTGGAATGACCTTATTGTTAATGAGATCCTGGATGTCATGGCAAAGTTTCAGACAGTTGTCGGTTGGATGTCCATGGCTCGATGGTATGAGCAATTTTGGGTGGGATCCTAGCGTAGTGGTAAAGGATTTAGAGGCGGCATTGGATCAAGAAGTTTTATCAGCCCTTTCTCGACAAGTCGATTCAGGGCCGTGGTCAGAGAAATATTAAGGGGAGTGAAAACTCTCCTTGGCTTTTTCGGTTGCAACGGCTGGTTGTTTCTCGGAGAAAGTGATGAAGGTGAAAAATTCGGTCGATCTAATTGAAGATTTAGCAAATTCACCTCGTTAAAGCGAGATGCGGGGTTAGTGGAAGAGTTGGGATGGTTTTGGTTGTTGGATGGGTAAGATCTTCTCGACTTTTAGCTCGGCTCAATTTCGTCGATATCACCTAACTGGATTGCATCTTCTATCTGAACCCCAACATCGTACAACTGCTCGAATGTGGAGAGCGGCTGTGTGATCAGATAACGCTTCAGTGGAGATTGGAGATTCTTGATTAGAATCCTCACCTGTTCCTTTTCTGTTGGTCGGTTTGTCATTTTAGCCGCCTTTTCCCTCCACCTAGTTAGAAAGTCCACAAATTACTCTCTACTTTCTTGACGAGTGGTCTCCAGCTCTCGAGTGGTTACATCTAGCAGGACATTATAGCTGTACTGACTGACAAATGCTATAGCTATGTCTTCCCAGGTTCTGGTCTTTTCTACATCGAGGGAGAGAAACTGTGAGACCCTGACCCGTTTCTTTCTGGGGAAATGATCTAAATGTTGACGGGAGTAAGAATTAAAGTTTGATCTTGCTTCTTTGGGCTGGTGGCAGAAAGTGGGTCTGGATGCTGACCGCTCGAGTGGTGGTTCGACGCTCGAGCGGTGGAGGCCTGGCACGAGATTTTATAAAAAAATGTGATTTTGACGCATGTTCGAGTTCAGAGATTTTACGGGGTTGGTCAGGGGGACTGCAGAAAGTTACGGTGCAAATTTTAAAAAATTCAAAAAAAAGATAAGATTCTAGACTCTACTACTGTTAAAGGGTACTACGTGCAATTATAGATATTTTGACTGGTTAAAAATGCATGGACAATCGACTTATGTTTTGTTAAATCGGATTTTGGTTTAAAAAGGCATTTGTGTTGATTTTAGTTGGATGGAATCGGTGTTTAAGGGTTTCTTCTGAGGTTTGGGTGTTAGCCTTGGGCTTATCTATGTCCGAGGAGGTTGAAAGGGAGTTTAGTTGCATTGATTTTGAGTTTAGTTGGTTGTTGGATGGTTATTGGATGTTTGGAGGCTTCAAATTTTGGTTTTGCAGCAGTTTCTCGCGCAAGACCACTTGAGGGACCGCTCAAGCGGTCTAGAGGGCGGTCTTGGGGAGTTCTCGGGTTGCCTGACTGCTGAACAGACCGCTCGAGTGGTCTATCCCGCGGTCTGTTTTTGCTGGTTGAAAATCCATTTTTAAAATCAATATATCTCCCTCATCCGGACTCGAAATGGGGTCGTTTTGTGTTCAAATTGAAGCCCCTGAAATCTTCTTTCCAATGGCACCTCTCTCACTTCAAGGTTCGTTTTGTAGAAAACGTTATGACCAAAAGAGTCAAGGTGTGTCAAGATTTCCAAATTGTTTTTCATCCGGTTGGCCAGTTACGCTATTTTGGTTGCATGCTCTTTTTTCGATTGAAATGCTTATATATCATGTTTTGTGATTAAACCTTGTTTCGGATAGAAAGCATGTTTTACACTTTTCTTGGTTTATTACATAATATGACTTTTGGATGCAAGATTTTCAAAAGGTGGTTTGAAAATGGTGGTTTTTGCGAAAATCTCAACATTTTATGTTTTGAAGGTTTGGAGCTAACCCTTGGGGTTGAGTCTCAGGTTTTGAAACGTTTTGTTGAAAATAGAGAAAAGCATTTTGAAATGTTTTGTTTTATCTCCATGTTGATGGATGGATCTATATATACATGTATAATGTATATTTGTGAAAGGTTTTTTGAAAAGGTTTTGTAGTTAAGCTACAATTCGATTTTTGAAAGAATATCTAAATGTACCGGGATGACGTGTATTTGGCACGAGTTGCGCTTGGTGTAAGTTCAGAAACGTGCGCAAAATAGGTACTCAGGTTCTTTGGGTTAGTCCCCGTAAATTGAGACGGATGGGTGCTCAGCTCTCTCGGGGTCGTACCCGTAAATTGAGTGGTTCGTTATGGTGCTTCGTATAGAACTTATCATTATCTAGCAGGCCTTAAGTGGTTCAGGACTAAGATAATGGGTAGGAGTCTATAGTTGTTATCTTTGTCCCCGTGTGTTGGAGTCGGTACATATGATCATATTCTTCTTCTTTTCCGCGATGGTACATTCCGCGAGAGAATAATGTTTTGATTATTGTTTTTCCTTAACTGTGGTTGGGTTTTTGCATGATTTGCAACACATGATTTTAAGGATGTAAACATGGGTTTTATGTTGATAAAACTGTTTTGGGAGACTTGTGTAGTCTGATGGGAAAACTTGGGATTTGTGAAAAATCATTTTGGGTTCGGTGGTTGAGTTTAGCTCCCACCCTATATGATTGCATATTTCCTGCTTTACGACTTTATAGTCTGTTTCTATTGGACTTCGGCTCACGAGTGAAATTTTCTATAAAAACCATTTTCAGGTGATGGTGTGTATGAGGAGTAGCTTTGGTGATGCCCGTGGTGGCGGAAGACTTTTATAGTTTTTTCTTTTTGGTATGCCTGTTCCTGAAGGCAGGTTTTGTATGCCATAAGGCGATATATCATATGCATGTTGGAACTGTATGTTTATTTATGAGAGATCCTTTTGTTGGGTATTTCATTGGATTCAACCGGCGGATTTACATGTATGAAAACCTATATTTTTCATAAAACTGGCGTTCGGTGGATTTTTCACGTGACCTCGGGTTTTGGGGTGCGACAGAAACCACCTTTATGCTGCCCCAGAAAGCGATCGGTGGAATAATTGGGCCTTGAGCTGGTCATCGATGCCCATGTGGAGAGAGTGCCAATCTACATGCTCAAATGAATCCGGGGATCTCCAATGCCATCAAACTTCTCCATCTCTGGCATCTTAAACTTTTCTGGCAATTTAGAATTTGGGAATAAGCACAAGCCGCCTACATCCATCATGTACTCTTCCACTCCCTTTGTCTTTCTCAGTACCTTCTCCATTCGATCAATCTTTTCTACCAGCACAGATTGCCTAGATTGGATCTTAATCTCTTCCTCCACCGGGATATGTCGGGGAACCCGTGGTGGCACAGCGACTTGTGGTACTTCCTGCCCCTGGTTATCATCCCAGAAGTCATCGCCATTCTCATTTGTTTCCTCTGGATGTCCGTTTGCACCGGGTAGACGGGCCTGAATTGCCCGTATCTGTGCCTGGCGTTGGTTTTGAGCTTGGGTTTGCTGCTCCATTGCCCCTCGTATCTCAGTGATCGCCCTCATCAAGGCTATCAGATTAACTTCATTCTCTGCCATTTTCGTTGATTCAGCTGGCTGTTCAAATATCCTATTAGAGTCTACCTATTATTGACCTAGTCCAGACGCATGTTGACTATAATCTTCCTGGCTCAATGATCTAGTCCCAAAGAAAACCTGGATCCGAAAAGCAGAATGACCAATATCAGATACCCCATGGATAAAATTCTGACAACAGGCAGCAAACATCCCAAATACCCAAAATAGCATATCATAAGCAGATAATCGCGAAAGCTAGAACAATGCCTCTGTCGGGCTCATACTAACAGTGTAACAACAGGACGACCCAAAAACGAGAATGATGGCCGAGAAAGGGATCAACTAGATCCTAAAAGGAAGGTTCATCTAAATGGGGAAAAGGACATCACTCCGGCAAGATGGCAGAGCTAGGCTGAACGGACCGATTTGACCTAAAAAAATTCTAAGGAAAAATAGACGGCATAACGATAGGGAAGCAACACTAAACTCAGACGGGTCTAACAAGGGTAAGAAGGGAGCGAACCTAAACAAAACCATGGGTATAGAACTAACAACCCGGGAAGAACCCAGAAGAGGAAAAAACTACCCTAGAGGCTTCAAAACAAAGCACGGGTATGTCTACGGCGTGAAAACCAAACAAGTTGAAGAAAAAAACCCGAGTAAGAACCCGGAGGAAAAACTATCTCAAGCAAAGAATAACAGAAAACCTAGGCCGAACCTAGAAAAGGAATTAGTCTAATCCAAACAAACAATCCTAACAATCACAATCAAAACATACAATTAATAAAATACATAATCCTACTAGGGTTAACAGCACCTAATGGGAGGGTTCTAAGTTTACTATATGCAAAAGGCCGATTTTGGTCAATCGTACAGGATAACTTCTGAATAGAGCCGGATATATACCTCCCATGCTTGGAGTAGTGCAAGACATGGTCAAACGGTACGCCCGAACCCTTTTACTGCACTTATGGAAGCGTACAGTCATAAGGCTTGTCTGTCTTTCCAACAATCCCTGAAACGGATGAACGTTCAAGGTATCAGGTCGACCAGGCAGGGGGGTGTAAGAACAATGCACATGCATGCGAGAATGCAAATAAAAAATTTTAATTAAGAACCAATGATGTTTTCAAGTCTAGCCCTCTTATTTGATTTTATAAACCAGTCCCCAGCAGAGTTGCCCAAAAATACTGTGGCGTTGGGATTTTGGGGTTTTGAAAATATTCAAAAATAAGATAATTCAAAGATGTTTTGGAAACTATTTTAACACCTTGAAAGCCAAATTTTAAAAATTCCTTTTTGTTGAAAATAGAGTCGCCACTTGGTTTTTGAGAAAAATCAAGAAAAACAAAAATGGCTACTGATCTTTTAAAACATTAACCAAAGAAAGAGGGTTCGGGGGCTAAGGTGCAAATCAGGAAAAGTGTTAGGCACCCCGTTCGCCCAACCATAAGGTTGGCCTCTACTAATCACCATTGGTTCTTTGATAAGATTTCTCAAATGCATACAAATAAAGAATGTGAAAGCAAATAGAGAATATCCAAAATCAAATATAGAAAATAAATAACATACGTATATAGAACATCAAATAAAACAAATATTAAAAGAAAAATCCTAAGTCCTACGGCATGCAATTTCTAACTAAAGGGTATATGGAACATTTCCACATGTGATATTATTTAAACAATCTAAGCTAGCATGGTTTAAATGGAGGAACAAAAATATGCTATAAATTGCTAAATCATCTAAACATGTATCGCTACAAAACAAACTAAATTATTCTAAACAAAATTTTAAAGAAAATAACTACAACATGCATATTATTGAAATAAACTAGATTGGCATTAATATGATGAACATAAAAGAAGTGCTAAGTGTCAAATAAAATATGCATAAAATCCTATATTAAAAATAATATTTACTAAGAAAGAAATTAAACATGGAAGAAAACTTAAAGATTTTAAAGAAGATAAAATTTACAAAGAAGATTTATGCTAAAAAGAAGAAGTTAGGAAAATACTTATTAAACTATTGAAAAGAAAACCTAACTATTTGTGTTTTGTGTTTTAAAAAGAGGCAAAAGAAAATAAATGGAGAAGTAAATAAAAGAGAAGAAAATTACACTTAAAAATGAAATGTAGGTTAAAAGACTTTTTATGATTTTTTGGGTTTAGTGAAATGAAAGAAAAAGAAAAATAAAATAAATGCTAGGAAAGGAATTACACTAGTATTGAAAGAAAAAAAAATAGAAAATGAAAGCTAGAAATAAAATGGAGCATTATGTTAACGTTATAAGAAAAGAAAAGAAAATGAAATAGAATGCTAAAATATTAACATAAAAGGAGAAGAAAAGAAAAGAAATAAAATACTAAAACTAAATGCGTGTAATATTGATATTTACAACTATTTTTATGTAAGTACTTTGATTATAACAATAACGATATCGTTAATCGTATTGTTAAATTATATTAGCACTACTTAATGATTTAATAAGCTTAAATGCAGGTAAACAAATAAACAAAACCAGTAAACTAAGTAAGTTAAAGTTTGAATTCAAACATAAGTAAAGCAATTATAAGCGATGCAAAAATATAGTAAAGATGAATAATCAAATTAACCCGGTCACTCCAAAGAGGTAGAAAATGGAATTAGAAAGACCAGGGATTCAAGCAAAATACCTGGATCGCTAAAGAATTCTCTGGTCGGGGAATGATGCCAACGATCTAATCCTCGATATCCAAGTAAGGGTTTCAATGTAGGCGTCGAAGGTTTGGCTCTCGTTACATCGACAGGGTTTCGACGTCGGGGCTCGGGATTGCTCGGCGACTCGGCAGAGCTTCTCTCACTAAACTTTTCTCTAATTTTCTATCTTTGAAAATGTACCAGGGGATCCAGTATTTATAGAATTCTTCAACCAATGTGTTAGCCCAAGAGCTTCTTAATTTGATTTTGATGATTTTCATAATTCATTTTCTAAGAATAAATGTCTTTAAATGG
>JAULJZ010081398.1:0-12655 GCA_032270985.1 Heliamphora pulchella
CACCCGTTTTTGGCAACATGTCTTGGAAAAAGTTATTTTCAACATTATTCGACCTTATTATCAAATTTTTTGCTCCTTGGGCCATAGATACACCTATAAAAATCTATTTGGGTTGGGATGTATGTGTTGGACCATTTGGTTAGACTTTACAAGGTAAACAAATTTTTTTTTTTACATTAAGGATGGTTTTGAAGAAACAAGTATGAGTAATTGTGAGTTATGTAGTGACATGGTCATCGTTTAAAATTCTAAGCTTTAGAAAAAAAACATAGATTTTAACTTGTATAAATGCATATGATGAGTGTATTCCATTTTCTTTATACAGCATGAGTTCAAATGAATTCATTTGTTGTGTTATTGGTGTTTCATGAAATCGATGAAAGAAATGTGAAATGAGATTCATGAGAAATTATATACTGAAGTTTATGACGCATTTGAATTGAAAGGAAAAGATTGATTTGAATTGAAAAGAAAAGATTGAATACTAAAATAGAAATTGATCGAAAATGAAATGGGAAGTTTGAAATGTGAAATTTGAAAAGGAATATTTTGTGAAAATAATTGGAAGAGGAACCATTTGTGGGTTGGACTCCCAGGTTGTGAAAATGAATGTAATAAACAAATAATGAACCGTATGGATTGATGTGGATTATGTTGGGCTTGCATATCTCCGCGGTGAAAGACCGAAAACTTGCGTAAGATGGGGACCACATGCCCACGGGTTATGTAATAACCCAAACTCAAAGATACGAATAAAAAAGAAAGAACATCTGAAAAGAATTAAAATCTCGAACTTAAGTTCGGTAAGAAAAATCGGCCCGCCCGTTTAACCTTTCGAGCCCGATACCCGGGATAGAGTGGAAACCACACAAGCATATATGAAAACACTAATATTGAGGATAAGAACTCAAAGTTATAAGTTCAAGTTGTTTATGACGAGAGTAAAGCTCGAAAAGTCAAGAAACTAACCTATGTGAAAATACTTAAATTTTCTCCTATAATTAAATAAAGAAAATTATTTTGATATATATATATATATACACTTAAGTGGCTAACCTTGGAGAATGCACCAAAACTTGGTGGCTAAGTTTAATAAACTCAAGTTAATTTTAAAGTAACTAAGGTTAGTTAACCCATGGTTAAGGAAACTTCCTAGGAAGCTTCCTATTTGACTTTTGGCTACAAAAAGATACCCAACCCACCCTTTTTCTTCATAATTTTGTGCATATATATATATATATATATAGAGAGAGAGAGAGAGAGAGAGAGAGAAGAAGAAGAGCATGGAAGCTAAGTTCAAGATTTTCTATCACTAAGAAATAACTTCTAACAAGGTAAGTAAGACTCTAACACATCTTGTTTTATACATATCAAACACCTCTTCCATTATTTTCAAACACAAATCTAAGATCAAGAATCGAAAGCTCAAAAATAAAGGCGTGATGGTTGGATTTTTGGGACTGTTCGGTAAGAATGTTGAAGTTGTGAGTTGGTGTAGGTTTTTCCATGGGTTCCATGACTTCTATAAGCTCTGGAACATTGATATATTGAAGTACAACACATGTATACAAAGAAGATGGGTAAAAAACTTGCACACATGACACTAAGAGGCTAGAACCAAAATAGGCCTGAGTTTTGGGCATTTTAAGCTTTCTTCTCTGATCTTTGGAACATCATAACTCAATGTCAAAAAATGCTATAAGCGTTTTCTTTATGTCCAGACTTAGGTTTTTGTGTTATCTTTTATCTAAAATTAGTTTGAACGCATTTGAGTGAGAAGAACTCGAGATATTGCAATTCTACCAAAGTGTGTCGGTTTCAGACCAATCAACAATGCAAACCTAAAAATCCTAGTTTAAAATGAGATTCGAACTTGGGCCAAAACATGAAAGTTATAGATAACATGTATGACTAGCTACCCACCACAAACGAGTCCAATCTATTGAGTTTTGATGGGTCAATACCCCTTTGGAACGCTTTGTTGTGTTTCAGCGTTCAAAGGACACTTTTGTCACATATTTTTTTTTGGGTAATTAACTGTGACATAAAAAAAAACATGTTTACAAGGGGCATGTCTCAGGCCTTACAAACCCAAAACAACAAACAAACAAAAAGACAAACCCGAACAGCACCAAACAGGCTTTAGGCTCAGCCGAAACCAAACAAAAAACTAGCAAAAGGACGATTCCCCGACCATAACTTAACAAAGTAGAGGACGGGGAATCGATGCCAACTATCCTGGCAAGAGAAACCAACAATAGACCCAATTGGGAGAAACAAAACCACAAAAAATAAACAAAAAACAAACCAGACGAAAAGGGCCCCAATCAGAATCCAAATGAGAGGAGCTCAACAGCCGAGGCACCTGCTAAACGAATTGGGAACAATTCACAGCAGTAGTCACATGAGGAAGATGGCCCTCATTTGCAGCATAGCCAAGAAGCCTAAACAGCCACCTGAAAGGCGCTGCAAGAAAAAATCCTGTACAACTAGCAGGCCACAACAAACAGACGGCCACCAACACACACACCCACACACGCACACAGCCCTTACACAGCCGTAAGGGGAAGGCTTATACAGAACCAAAATTAACACCTTAAAAAGGCGTAGTACACAAGTAAGATGACAAATAGAAAAAAACATCAACAGCTCCGCAGAAACAGCCAACACGCAAAATGAAAAGAACTAGATCAACCAAGAAGACATAAATGGACCTATCTATACTAGAAGCTAGACATAGAGTAGAGAGATATTATGAACACCCCTCATAGCTAGGGAATAAAAAATCCTGGAGAAAAAATAGGCCTGTGAACAAAAACACTATGGGCGCAACCTGGTAAGCGAGGCTTCTACCTCCGAGGAAAGTCCAAAAGCCGAGACCCGTTAAGCTCTGAACCGAGGCTTCTTTTGCCTGGGGGCTACCCACACTCGAGACCTGAACACAAGAACAAAATAAGACAATGAAGGCATAAAAAAGAGCACTCATACCCAGAGATATAGATACAGCTAACATCATAGCAGAAACTCAGCACTCCAAAGAAAAGGGGCTAATCTCACAAAAAGAAACAAACTAGTGTATATCTCAATCTCCAAAAGAAAAAATAAGTAAATCTCACTATAAGTCCACTTGATAGAGCACTGCACAAAAGAACAAACCAGTTCAAAAAGTTAGAAAACCTCTCAACACTCTCTCAGATATAGTGTTAAGGAAAGACACTCAACGCTCAGAATAAAAGATCCCAAGCCTCACAACTCCTTAGAATCTCCACTTTGATCCGCACAAGAGCAAACTATAAGAGGAAAGAGTAAATACTATATTACCACTGGGAACCAAGTGGATTATTCCCCTCGCACTTCAAGCAGCCTGGCACTGTATCATAAGGGAAAAGGAGTTAGTCATGAGAATCAAAAATGGAATTCAAAAGACTCCAATCCCTTTGGATAACCAAGTTGGGAGACGATATAGGAATGTTACGTCTGGAAGAGCATCTACCTCTAATAAGGTCATAAATCTCCATAATAACAAACTTATAATCAGGCTTGGAATCCTGAAATTTACGAGTTACGCTTTTTCCAGATACAGTAGACCAACACAGACAACGCCAATTTCCTAATCATAGAAGTCAGAGACTAACCACTGACGTGGGAAACGAACTTGTTCCACCAACCATCCTAAGAGGACTCAGACCAATCTAACCCACACTTCACTAGAATGCTTTCCCAAACTTTACTAGAGAAAGGACGGTTGAAGAAGAGGTGATCATGGGTTTCCAGGCTACTCGAGCAAAAGCTACACTGGAAATCACAGTTCAAGCCGAACATACAAAGCCTATCGCCAGTATTAAGATGACTCCTAATCGCAATCCAAACGATAAAACTAACCCTAGGGATGTGGTGCTTAAACCACACTAGGTTACACCAAATAGGCCTAGGCTTATGAATACGAATCTCCTCCCACAAAGCTCCAATGGAAAATTTACCACTAGAAAGGAGCCAGCGAATACTATCCTCTTTAGTCGCATCAGGAGAAAATTCAACCTCCCGGGCCAGTTCAATCAAATTCATGGAGACGGTCGATGGCCATTTCCAAGCATTTCCGTCCACAATGGTTTGCACTCTAGCCAGCCGGTCCAAACCAGAGTCATAAACAATTCTGGATCCCTTTTCTTCAACAATAGGACCCCACGGGTGCCAAGGGTCCAACCACAGAAAGGTATCAGCCCCATTCCCTATCTCATAACGCATAAAACTCTTGATAAAAGGCCGAAGTTGAAGAAACTTTCGCCAACACCACGACGCTGATTGGGGAATTTTGATCGACCAAAAGGATTCATGCCTAAGGACCACTTACACCATATGGAGATGGAGCCACCTGTGAGGAGGAACCAGATATGCTTGGCAACTGCAGCCTTATTCCAGGTGATAAGAGATTTAATCCCCAAACCACCTTCTCACTTAGGGACACAAATCTCTTCCCAGGTAACCTTAGCACTAGAAGACTTCATCTCAGGGTCACTCTACAAAAAAGCCCGCATCAATCCCTCAACCTCCCGAAAGACTTTCTTAGGAAGAATAAACAGAGAAGCCCAGTAAACTTGCATAGAGAAAATGATAGAGCCAAGCAACTGTAATTGACCCGCATAAGAGAGGTACTTACTAGTCCAAACATGAATACGCTTAGCAATCTTATCAAGGAGGGGCCGACACTCTTTATAAGATAGTTTAGTGGTAATCAAAGGTACACCAAGGTAACGCACTCGGAGGGAACCCTCTCTAAAACCTATAGTGTCCAGGATATCACGTTTCAGACTTTTAGTAACCCTAGAGAAGTAGGCGTCATTTTTGGGCAGATTAGGAGACAGACCCGACATCCTTTGAAAGGAATCAAGGACGCGCCTAACAACACTCACTTTTGGGCAAGTGCGTAGTTCCTCTTAAATCTAAAAAGAAAGTAACTATGGTTCCAAAAATTAAGAAAACATTCAACGGTTAGAATTGTTTTAGTTTCACATGCTAAAGGGGGAGGATTCCGTGTTAATAGTCGAGTCGTGTTCTGCTTGTAAGGCACAAGGTTGTAGAACCCAAGGGTTCTGCTTAGCTTGCCGGGGGAGGCTCGGTTCATACGCATATAATACAAGGTGAGAGTGCTTAGCCATGATCTTGAACGTGAGTTTATGTAAATGATGCATGAAAATACTTTGAAGCACATGTTTTGAACTATAACTAGTTTGACGATTGCATGAATCTGTTGTTTTCGAAAGCCATCATATTTTTAATTCAAGTGTGCTATTCATGATATTCTGAGTTAGCATGATGTTACTATGAAAGTATGGTTAACTAATTACAGAAAAAAAGTATGGTTAATGTTGTGTGGTTGTTCCAAAGTGCCAAATTACAGGGATTTTCGGCCCTTTATATCCCGTTAGAGGAGGTTACCTAATTATGAGTGTTATTGTCCTTTCTATAGGGGAGGTTTTCCCGTTGAGCGGGGGTTTTTCCTTAAAGGCTTTGCGGGCTAAGTCCCGGGTTATAACACATACCACTCGTACTTGATGGAGAGTGGCTCTCATTTTATCACGTTGCAATCTGTGCATTGAGAATTGAGGTTACGGTACCATCAGAACTCCCGATCGTGAGGTTGACGTCTACTTGAATACTGTTAGGGTTTGGGTCTAGTTTTGAGAAAGTGATTTTCATCTTTTAACTGTGGCGGTTGAGCTAGAAACATATTTTCTGTTTATAGTAATGAGAAGATTCTGTATAATTTGTGATGTTTTCATGATCAAGCAAATGTATCAGTTTCTATGTTTTTGTGAAAAATGTGAAGAACTACTTTTAGAAAATTTTTAGTTATCCTTAACTAAATAACTGTCTTTTCTATTCATGATAATGCTAAGTGCGCTCTCTTATAACCTCTGTGGTTGCAGATACCAAGAATAGCTAAAAGTTGGTCCACCACAGGCGTCGTCGAGTAGTTTTGGTTCTGGTGTTAGGAATCATTTTGGTTCGGTTTTCTTTTGTTTAGTTTTTAGTTTTGGCAGAGCTTCATGTATACGACCCTAAAGATTTTTAATATTTTAGAAGTAATGTATGCCCTTGGGATGGCGAATCCCCAGTGACTCATGTATACCTCTTTTGACATTAAGGTGTTACGGTTGCTTAGAGGTTCTTATTTGGTCTCTTAATATCTTTATTCCCTGTCTTTCTTTTTGGCTGCCGGTATGAGGCGAGATCACATCCCTTTGTTTAAGTTTGGTGCCTTGTGGGAGCAGGGTGTTACATTTTTGGTATCAGATCCCTAGGTTATAGGTTTTGTAGACTTGTTAGAGTGTGGTCTGTGGTAGACCGTAGGTTAAGTGTGTCGTATCGTGATCTGTTGAGAAGAGTAGCTTAGGCTTGGGGTTGTCATACCTTTGCCTTAGGGCATCTGATTGACTGGCTTTGAGGTCTATTTGGGAAGCGCGTTCTACAGACGCAGAGTCCTAATTGGAAGTCTAAGCAAGTTATCAGATTGGGGAGATAGCTTGGGAGGAGCCTTGTGTTGCTGTCGTTTTGCGAAGTCTAAGTGGGTTATCAGATTAAGGGGAACGAACGTTGTGTCATTAAAACCTTTTGTAGACAGTTTGTTCTTATCCTTATGCCTATAAGTTGGACTCCTATGTCGAGCCCTAAGTCATAGCTTTTCGATGGTAGGAAGGAGCATGGAGAAACTCGGATGGAGCGTCATTCAACCCGAACCAGTATAATGAGGCACGACAAGAAGATCTCCGCAAGTGGGACCGGTAGAACCTGACCCAACCGCTAGGATGTTGGAGGCGATCGTAAGACTAACCGAACAGAACGTGAGTTGGATCACAATGCAAGTTGAGAGGAATAGTAACTCCTTAATCAAACAATTTAAGGATTTAGGTGCAAAGGAGTTCATAGGAACTCTTATCCTTGTAGAAACAGAAAATTGGTTAAAGGATACTATGCGTATTCTGGATAGGTTGGGGGTAGATGCAGATAATAGGATTGACCTCGTAGCTTTCATGTTTTGGGGAGAAGCACACCACTGCTGGGAAGCCACAGAGCGATTACTGAAGATGCTGGTGCCATGAGTTGAACCTCCTGTACCCTAGGGAATCACTTGGGATCGTTTTGAGAAAACGTTTGACGAGCAGTACAAGCCCATAAACTACAAGCATGAGAAGGAGCAAGAATCCATCGACCTGCGACAAGGAAGGATGACTGTGGCAAAATTTGAGATGACGTTTACAGAGTTGTCACAATATGCCACTTAGGTTATACTTGATGAGGAGACAAGGTGTAGAAGGTTTAAGACGGGACTAAGTTTGTAGATTCAAACCAGGATGACGGCTTTCGAGATGAACAACTATGCAAGACGGGTGAACATAGCACAAAATGAATTGCAATGCAGGCCAGAAGGATCGGTGACTTTTTAGTTAAATAATTTAAGGATTTGGGTGCCAAGGAGTTTGTGGAAACAGTTAGCTCCACTGACGTTGAAAATTGGTTGAGCGGTGGAGTGCGCATTTCAGACAGACTGAGTTGTTCATGTGGTAGGTTCTTAAGTATCGATTTATATTCGTTTGATGTCTAGACTATGTAACTTTAATGAAGTTGGTATTTGGTTTCTGTTGTGGTATCGGTGTGGGTCGCTAGGAAGTTACTTTCGAAGACCTTTTGTGATGTAACTCGTTAAGGTAAGCTGGTTTAGATTAGTGCGTAAATGTTGCTTGTATAGAGAAGAAATTTTCTCACGGGAATGTGTGGACTCTATGTATGAGAAGTTGAGGGGTAATATAATTTTGTTGTTTTCGGTATAGTTGCGTAGAAACTTAGTGTGAGTACGTGGAAGGAATACGTGTTTAGATTAGAATAGTGGAAGCGTAAGTGAGACTATACGAATTAATAGGTTTAGTTTTTGTAATTGGCTTTGAGTGAGTCAAGTGTCTTGGTAAAATGTGGGTAAGATAAAATAGTTAAAGTGTAAAAATGGTTTTTGGTTCGGTTGTGTGGCAGAGAATGTGTAAAGGGATTGAGTGATGATGGTAAGATATTTTAGAATCAGGGGTTAGTACTGTTCGATTAAAGAATTGTTGGGTGAGTGGTACATATGTTAAGGAAAGATGCAAATGTATATTGTGTTATGACGAGAGTTGTGATTGGATTCGTATAGGCAAGCATATACCTGTGGAGCGTTTAGTCTATGTTGTATGTTTAGCCCTTGTGACGCATTAAGTTTAAGTGGCAGTATTAGTCATAATGGTCGTAAGGCTAGAGTGGTAATTAAAAGTGTATGTAAAGATTGTGTGTTGAAGATAGGGAGATGTTGGTAGATTTGATGCCTTTGGTTATGCTTGAGTTTGACTTGATTCTTGGTATGGACTGGTTGTCTTCTTATCATGGGTCGTTAGACTGTGTTAGGAAAAGAGTAATCTTTAGGATATTCGGGGAGGAAGAATTCATTTTCTAAGGGAACAAGAGTAGAACACATATCCGTATCGTGTTGGCTATTAAGGCTTTGAAGACGTTGAAGGGGGGTTGCTAGGGGTTTTGGCACATGTGATGGACGTCTGTTCGACCAGCTGCAAGGAGCCAGAGTGTTCTCAAAGATTGACTTAAGGGCAAAATACCATCAATTGAGAGTGCGGGAGTCAAATATACCTAAGACTGCCTTTAGGACTCGTTACGAGTATTATAAATTTGTTGTGACGCCTTTCGGGGTTAACGAATGCGCCTGGTGTGTTTATGGACCTGATGGATCAGGTGTTTAGAAGCTTTCTAGACCAATTTATAATTGTGTTCATAGACGACAATCGGGCATTCTCTCAGAATGAGGAGAAAATAGGGAACACTTGAAGATTTCTTTGCAGATCCTGAGGAAGCACTAATTTATGTAAAATTCAAAAAGTGTGAGCTTTGGTTGGATCGAGTGGTGTAGCTGGGTATGTTATATCTAAAGGGAGAATACAAGTGGACCCAGTGAATGTGAAAGCGGTAGTCAATTGGAAAAGGCCAACTAACGTGACTGAGATATGAAACCCTTGACTCGGTTGACTCAGAAAAATGTCAAGTTTAAATGGTTCGACGGATGCGAACGAAGTTTTCAAGAGTTGAAGTCCAAATTGGTGTGAGTACCTATGCTTACCCTTTCGTCTGCTAACGAGGGCTTTATTATTTATAGTGACGCGTCACATCTAGGTTTGGGTTGCATTTTGATGCAACACGGAAAAGTTATCACCTATACATCCAGATAATTAAAACCTCATGAGAAGAATTACTCTACCCACGATCTAGAGTTAGCTGCAATTGTCTTTGCGCTTTAGATATGGATACAATATTTGTACAGTGTCCCTTATGAGATCTTTACGGATCATCAGAATTTAAAGTATATTTTCACTCAAAAAGAGCTGAACTTGAGGCAAAGGAGATGGATGGAGTTAATTAAGGATTATGATTGCATGATTCACTTTCATCCGGGGAAGGCTAACGTCGTGGTGGATGCCTAAAGTAGGAAATCATTGGAAAAAAAAATAAAGCATCTATGAGCGGTACGAGCTGGTGCATTTTTTGAAATGCGAACGCATAGAACCCATCTTGCCATAGGAAAGAATATAGGCCTATTAGCAACTCTGAGCGAAAGACCAACCTTATTAGATCAAATTCGAGCAGCTTAATTGGCGGATAATCAAGTGGACAAGATAAGGGTGGAAGTAAGTAGCTAAAAGGAAGACAGAGTTTGAAGTTTAAGATGACGTATTGTGGTTCGGTCACAGATTGTATGTGCCCAATGATGGGGAGTTGAGGAGGCAGATCTTAGATGAAGTGCATAACTCAACATACACCATGCACCCGGAAAGCACGAAGTTGTATAGAGGGCTAAGTGTTTCACCTATATTGTGCGAGTGTGTGTGAGGCTTCTAATCCTTATTCCCCGTAAGTTTGTTTGTTGTGCAGGTCTCTGTGGAAGGTTTAGGAGCAGTGAGATTTGGGTTTTTTTGTTTGGAGATTTTGAGTTCCTCCTATATTGAGTGAGTGATGTGAGATTTTGCTAACTATTTTGAATTGCGTTTTCTTCTTGTGTAGTGGCTTTGATAGCAGTGGATGTGAGGCTTACTTCTTTCTTCTCTATTGGAGTGTAGAGTGATACACGTGTGGAGAGTGTGTGGTCTCTAGGTGTATGTGTTTTCTCCTGCTTGCTTTTCTCATGGGTTCTTTATGTATCTCAGGTCCTGTGTTTTTACCTATCCAAAATGGAAGAAGTCCCGGCGATAGCCTCCTGGATATCTTCTGTTGGCCTCTCCTTATGCGGATTCCTACAGTTTTATTCCCTAGCTATGAGGGTTGTTCATAGCCTTTCTCTTTGTTCATTTAGCTTGTGTATTTTATTTTGTTATCCTATTTATGGGGGCTGTCTATAGTATCTGCCCCTTCAACTCGTTTGGTTCGTTTTTGGTGTTGCGGGTTTGGCTTTCGTGGTGGTAGCTTGTTGCCTTAGCTGGTGGCCCTTTGCTGCTACGGTTTGGATTTCTTTGGAGCTTGTATTTTGTTTGGTTGTTTGTTGCTGCTAGCCTCTTTCTGGTTGGGCATGTTTAGCTCTCTGCTGCTGCGATTTTCGTTTGCGACTGGTGTTGTTTAGGCTGTTATGGGTTTGCTGCTGCTGCAGGCTATTTTATTGCTTTCTTAGCTTTTGTGGTGGTTTTTTGGTTGCTATCCTCGGTTTGGTTATGTGTTTTGTGGCGGTTGGATGGTCAGCTATTTGGTCTTGGTTGCTTGTATCTTGGCTTCTCAGCTGGTTCTCTGTGCTGTTGCTTTGCGGTTCAGGTTTAGGGGAGCTTTGGTGGTTCAAGTGGCTTTTGTATTGCTCAGTTTCCCTTTTTCTAGTTGTTGGTTGGTTGTTTTCTTGCATTGTTGGCTTGCTTCCTCATCCTGTGTAGTAATGGGCGGCAACATTGGCTCTTTTTTTGTTTTTGGTTTGCTTCTTGTTGGTTTGTTTGGTTTTTTGTTGTTGGTTTTGGTTTAGCCGAAAGTTTCTTTTGCTTTTGGTTTTGTTCTTTTGGTGGGTTGTTGTGAGGCTTGGGGTTTGCCCCTTGTAAATCTGTATTTTTCCTTTTCCTTTTATATTACAGTTAATTACCAAAAAAAAAAATTACCCAAAAAAAAAGAAGTGGGATGAAGAAAGACGTAGCGAATTTCGTTACAAGATGTTTAGTGTGCCAGCAAGTTAAGATTAAACACCAGAAGCCGGCATGGTTACTACAATCGTTATCTGTCCCCGAGTGGAAGTGGGAACATATTACCATGGATTTCATAACTGGACTCCCTCGAACACCCAAGGGGAATGATGCTATTTAGGTAATTATGGATAGCTTGACGAAGTCAGCTCACTACCTACCAATAAAGATGACGTTTTCTATGGATCGGTTTGCACGGCTTTATATTGATGAGATCGTTAAGCTACATGGAATACCAGTTTCTATAGTATTGGACAGAGACCCATGTTTTATGTCCTGGTTTTGACCAAGCTTACAAGAAACATTGGGGACTACTTTAAAGTTTAGCATGGCTTTCCATCTGCAGACTGACGGTCAGTCGGAAAGGACAAATCAAACCTTAGAAGATATGCTTAGAGCATGCATTCTAGACTTTGCTGGAAGTTGGGAGGAATATTTTGTCGTTGATCGAGTTCGCATATAACAATAATTTTCAGTTAACTATAGGGATGGCCCCTTACGAAGTGTTGTACGGCAAGAAATGTTGAAGCCCAATGATTTGGAAAGGAGTCGGAGAGAGGAAGTTGCTTGGACCCAAGATAGTTCAAATTACCATTGATAAGATTAAGTTGATTCGAGAGAGATTGAAGCAATCGCTAGACAGGCAGAAGAGTTGTGCAGATAGTTAGAGACACGACCTGGAGTTTGTAATGGAAAACCGTGTGTTCTTAAAGATACCACCATGAAAGGGTATGATTAATCTAAAAGTGTTTTACCTTGTGAGGGTGTGTGTAAGCCCGGTAAGGGTGTGTGTGTAAGTCCTACAAAAGTACTGTGTGAAGCTCGATAAGGGTGAGGGGTTGGCCTTCAAAGGCATTGGGTTGTTGTTCCCTTTAAGGGTAAGTGATAGCCTTTAATGGCATTTTAAATTATTGAATAGAGTCGTGTGTTAGAAACTATTAGTTTGAACTGTGGCTTTAAAGCCTTATTATGAGAAATATTCACGTCTCTTCGAGCAAGGTATGTAAATTTCGACGATGAAATTTCTTAAAGGAGGCTAGATTGTAATAACCCAAACTCAAAGATACAAATATAAAAGAAAGAACATCTCAAAAGAAACGAAATCTCAAACTTAAGTTCAGTAAGAAGAATCGGCCCGACCGTTTAACCTTTTGAGCCCGAGACCCAGGATAGAGTGGGAACCAAACAAGTATATATGAAAACCCTAATATTGAGGATAAGAATTCAAAGTTATAAGTCCAAGATGTTTAAGACGAGAGTAAAGCTCAAAAAGTCAATAAACGAACCTATGTGAAAATACATAAATTTTTTTCTACAATTAAATAAAGAAAATTATTTTGATATATATATATATATATATATATATATATATACACTCAAGTGGCTAAACTAGGAGAATGTGCCAAAATTTGGTG
>JAULJZ010081409.1:0-12655 GCA_032270985.1 Heliamphora pulchella
CACAAACTCCAATAATATTCTATTCAAACTTTCACCATTTTTAAAATACAATAATACTCTTTATTTGTAACTTATTTACTACTACTACTACTACTGCTACTACTACTAACTATATATAATTGTTAATATCAAATATATAAAAGGGTAAAATTGTTCATTTTGACAAAAAAGCGAAAAACTTAGCTTTTTATCCAAATAATCAACTTAAAAAAAACTAGTTTAAAAACTAAGTTACAAAACAATCTACTTTAAATTCAATTTAATTTCTTGGCTGAAAACGCACCTAGTTGCCAATCGAGCCCTAAAATTGAGTTACAGATATATATCGTTAAGATACCACTCATCCAAAGCACGCCTTAAAAAGGCCACTCACAAAACATACTCCAAAAAAGGATCATCCGCCTACATACAGTAGCGCAAGAACTTGCACATAAGACCTATTATTTGCTCTGGTAAATGTGTTAAAAAAAAGGGAGAAAGATCAAGGTACTCAAACTCAACTCTGTTGGGGATTAGAATGCGATCACTAATCCCGCCCAAGATCAACCACGATCACACAATCACAGAATAAATACGAAGAAGAGAGAAAGAGAGACAATCGCACACAAACACAAGGTTTACGTGGTTCGACAAATTGTGCCTACGTTCACGGGATCACACACTTTCACTATTGATTGGATGTTACAAAGAAGAAGAGAAGTTCTGGAAGAGAGGTTACAAAATATCACAGAAGAACAATAATGAAAAATCTTGGCGACTGCTGCAACCCTAGCAGCTTATAAATACATTCCCGCATAGACCGATCGATCGGTCTCATAGACGGATCGATCGATCTATCAAATGGTCTTTCGCTGCTCTCTGTTTCTCACCTGCAGACACCATCGATTGATCGGTCTCACTACCGATTGATCGGTCTACCATTTTTAATGTTTTTTCTTAGCATTCTCAATAATTCTCCCACTTGAAGTAAAACCACTTCAAGCCTTGAGAAATCTCGACAACCTCAACACCTTGAAACCACCGAAACAAATACTCAGACCTGTGTGACCCAACCTCCTGTCTTCTATTCTTGAAGACCAACTGAAGTCGAGCACAGCTTCAGTTTGTCAATGTTGACATCTTTTGTCAACATATCAGCAGGATTCTTCGCTCCATTAATTTTCTCAAGATTCAACTGACTGTTGTCTAGTAAAGAGCGAATGAAGTGATACCGCAGCTGTATGTGCTTCGTCTTGGAGTGGAATGCTGAATTTTTGGCAAGAAAGATAGCACTCTGGCTATCACTGTAGAGCGGTCCTCTGTCAACTTTCTTACCCAACTCATCCAAGAGACCCTGTAATCAAACCATTTTCTTTCCAGCCTCCGTCACTGCAATATACTCTACCTCTGTCGTAAAAAGTGCCACAATCTTCTGCAGCTTCGAAGCCCAGCTCACTGCTGTGCCCCCCAAAGTGTAGACAAACTCAGTGGTGCTCTTCCTACTGTCAACATCACCTGCTAAGTCCGCATCCACATAGCCCTGCAGGTTCAGTTCTATCCTCGTGAAACACAAGGATGTATCTGTAGTTCCTTTCAAATATCTCAGAATTCATTTGACAGCATCCCAATGCTGCTTTCCTAGATTACTCATGTATCTGCTGACTACTCCCACTGCATGTGCGATATCTGGTTTGGTACAGATCATAGCATACATCAGGCTACCAATAGCCGATGCATAGGGAACCTTACTCATGTGCTCCTGCTCCTGCTCTGTCCTTGGAGACTGATCCTTAGTTAGCCTGAAATGGCTAACTAAGGGTGTACTGACAGGTTTAGCGCCATCCATGTTGAACCTGCTCAGCACCTTCTTCATATATTCTGCCTGAGATAGTCTCATGGTTCTTGCGGCTCTGTCTCTGACTATCCTCATCCCAAGGATTTGCTTGGAAGCTCCTAAATCCTTCATGGCAAATTATTTTGACAGCTATTTTTTCATCTTGTTGATCTCCTCGATGCACGGCCTAGCAACGAGTATATCATCTACGTACAACAGTAGAATGATATATGAGCTATCAAAACTCTTAACATAATAACAATGATCTGCCTCTAACCTAGTAAACTCGGTACTCTGCATGAACCTATCGAACTTCTTGTACCACTGTCTTGAAGCTTGTTTCAGACCATACAAGCTCTTCTTCAATTTGCAGATCATGTATTCCTTACCTTTCACTACAATTTTCTCAGGTTGGCGCATGTATATGTCTTCTTCCAACTCACCGTGAAGGAACACAGTCTTGACATCAAATTGCTCCAAAAATAAATCCTCTGCAGCTACAATTTCCAGCACTGTTCTGATAGTTGTCAACTTCACAATCGGGGAGAAAATTTCAGTAAAGTCAACTCCTTCCTTCTGCTGAAATCCCTTGACAACTAACATTTTCTTGTAGTGCCTGCTGCCATCATGTTCTTTCTTCACTCTGTATACCCACTTGTTGTGCAAAACCTTCTTTCCAGCTGGCAATCTAGTCAGCTCCCATGTCTGGTTTGTCAGTAGAGAATCCATCTCCTCTTTCATTGCTGACTCCTACTTCATCGAACTCTTGGTCTGTAATGCTTCTGTATAAGTTTCTGGCTGACCACTGTCAGTGAGCAGAATGTAGAACAGGGACGGTGAAAATCGCTGTGGCAGTCTAATGCTCCTGGAAGACCTCCTGACTATAGTTACTGGCATACTGTGTTCCACCTGTCGATTCACGTTTTCTTTGTCTTCCTCATCCCCATTCTGTTTGGCTCCCTCAGAAATGTCATCCAAGTTAATGAACTCGGATTTCTTCGTCTTTGGAAACACACTGTCCATCTCAGCCTTTAACTTATCATTGTACAGCACTTGTTCATTGAACACCACATTTCTGCTTCTGATGATCTTCCGATTCTTGTCATCCCAAAATCGATAGCCAAACTCATCATCACCATATCCAATAAAATAACAGACTTTAGACTTTGGTTGCAATTTGCTTTTAGCATGAGCATCAACATGAACATATGACGTGCAATCAAACACTCTCAAAAAAGATAAGTTTACCTCCTTTCTGCTCCAAATCTCTTCTGGAATTCTGAATCTCAACGGTACTAACTGTCCTCAATTTAGAAGGTAGGCAGCTGTGTTCACTGCATATGCCCAAAAATAGTCTGGTAGCCCAGAATGCAGTCTCATGCTTCTGGCTCTCGCATTTAGTGTCCGGTTCATCCGCTCAGCCACGCCATTCTGATGTGGCATTCCTGGAATGGTCTTCTCCCACATGATTCCACTAGCTGCGCAGAAATCGCTGAATTTTTTGCCTGTGTATTCACCTCTATTGTCTGACCTCAGACACTTCAGCTTCAATCCAGTCTCAGTTTCAACTAGAGCCTTCTACTTCTTAAAAGTATTAAACACATCAGACTTGTGTTTTAGAAAGTAGACCCATACCTTCCTGCTGGAGTCGTCAATAAATGTCCCGTAATACCGCAAGCCTCCAAGAGATGCAACTAGAGAAGGACCTCACAAATCTGTGTGCACCAACTCTAGCCTGTCTGGCTTTGGTGTTCTACCGCCTTTTAAAAAATTGACCTTCCTCTGCTTCCCGAAGATGCAACCCTCACATAAATCAAATTCTACAAACTTCAAACCCGGCAACTTGCCCTTTGGCTGCAAAATTTTCATCTCTTGCACGTTCATGTGCCCCAGCCTCTGATGCCATAAGCTTGTGTTTGAACCACTATCTGCCAGTGCCACTGTATCCCTTGTACTAGTAGTCATGTATAGGGTACCTGTCTTCGTTCCTCGAGCTACTATCATAGCTCCTTTGGTGTCTTTTCACGTGCCACCAACAAAGGTCACCGAATGACCTTTAGCTTCTAGCTGTCCAACTGAAATTAAATTTCTCATCAGTTTAGGTACATACCGTACCTTCTGTATCTTTCACACAGACCCGTTCGGCACTCTGATTCTGACGTCGCCTATACCCACGATATCTAAAGTCTCTTCGTCTGCCAAATATACCTTATCAAAGTCACTGGCAACATAATTGTCCATAATCTCCTAGTGTGCCGTCGTGTGAAAGAAAGCTCCTGAATCCAACACCCAAGAATCAATAGGGCTATCAACCGATAGGAGCAAGGCATCCTGGATGTTCTCTGTCACAACATTGGCTGACTCACCGTCTGCCTTCTTCTTCTGCTCCCTACAGTTCTTCTTGATATGGCCAGTCTTGCCACAACCCCAACATTTAATTTGCCATCCCGACCTGGACTTACTTCTGCCTCTTCTGGATTTAGACCTGCCCATGTTCTGATTTCTATCACTACCTCTACCCCGAGCTTCATCATTTAATGTCGTACCGGCATTTGACCCCGAATTGGATACCTCACCCGAATCCCTACTACGAACCTCCTCGCTCAATATTAAATCTCTTACATCGTCGTACTTTAGTTTGTTCTTATCGACAGAGTTACTCACTACCGTTCTCATAGCCTCCCAACTGTTTGGCAATGAAACCAACACAATCAAAACCCTGACTTCATCATCAAAACTGATATCCACTGAACACAGTTGATTCATGATGGTATTGAATTCGTTTAAATGTTGTGCAACGGGTGTACCCTCTGCCATCTTTAGATTAAAGAGTTTCTTCATGAGGTGTACCTTATTATTTGCTGATGCCGTCTTATACATACTTGACAGTGCCGCCATCATATCTGCCATAGTCTTCTCCTTGATTACGTTGTACACCACCGACCAAGACAACGTTAATTTGATGACTCCAAGCACCTGTCTGTCAAGCAACGCCCAATCCTCATCCTTCATGCCCTCTAGTTTGGATCCTAAGACCAGAAAGTATAGCTTCTTCCCATATAGATAGTCTTCTATCTGCATCATCCAATAACCGAAGTCCATGTCATTGAACTTAACGATTACTGTCGATCTGCCTTCTTCTTCCATGTGTGTTTGTAAATCTCTTAACCCGAAACTCTGATACCAACTGTTGGGGATTAGAATGCGATCACTAATCTCCCTCAAGATCAACTACGATCACACAATCACGGAATAAATACGAAGAAGAGAGAAAGAGAGACAATCGCACACAAACACAAGGATTACGTGGTTCGACAAGTTGTGCCTACGTCCACGGGATCACACACTTTCACTATTGATTGGAGGTTACAAACAAGAAGAGAAGTTCTGGAAGAGAGATTACAAAATATCACAAAAGAACAATAATGAAAAACCTTAGCGGCTATAGCAACCCTAGCAGCTTATAAATACATTCCCGCATAGACGGATCGATCGGTCTCATAGACGGATCGATCGGTCTAAAGACGGATCGATCGGTCTATCAAGTGGTCTTTCACTGCTCTCTGTTTCTCATCTGCAGACACCACCGATCGATCGGTCTACCATTTTTCATGGTTTTTCTTCACATTCTCAACAAACTCCTGATTAGCTCGTCTAAAGTTCATTTGAGATCAGCTCGATTAATAAACAAACCAAACTTAAACAAGTTTTGGAAAACTCAAAACTCACTAATCTGACTCGGCTTGACTCATTCACAGTGCTGCCTATTCTTGAATTTTTAGGTTTCTAACTTGTATTGGTGATGGTATTTGTTATAAATGCAGAAGATGTGAAATTCTGATCAAAGCCACCAAGTTTGGTGTGGAATGCTGCCACAACTTTGATCTTATCATCTTATCATATATACTTGAGTCTAAATGAATCAATATAACCCATTTTAAAAGTAAATATAAACGATACATAACATCCCAACAAAATGAGGATGGAATTATGTGAAAATAATTTCTTATACAAGGAGTGTTTAACAAAACTACTGCTAGTAACTTTTAGTTTCTTGTTATTAATTTTAGTTATAAGGTACAAGTTTTTCTAAACACCTATAATTTCTGCTACAACTTATAACTATTTTTTTTCTATTTTAGTTACAAATTATAATTTTTAACAAATACTCATAACTTCAGTTACAAGCTAAAATCAATAAGTTACTAGTTTCAGTAATACCAAACATCCTTATAATCATGTTTGAGAAGAAATTAGAGGAGGCTAAGAAGATCTCCTAAACTGGGTACTATCCCAATTTCGGGGGTGGGTTGGTTTGTCTTGGATTTATTTTGAGAATTTTTGTTCATTAAAAATTTTAATTTCACTAAAATCATGTCAAACCAAATAATGTATTATTTATCCTTATGTTATATATTACATCTTAGCCAAACACCATTCTGTATAAAAATACTACACTGATAATTCAATTCATAATATTTCAAGTACTAATAATTCGAATATATTAATTATCCATAAAAATAATCCTTCAATCAAACGAGTCCCTATTTTTTTCATCTGTTTGTCAACTACCACTTGTGCCTCCAAGGGTGAAACAATTGCACCAATTTGCCTATATCACACACCAATGCTTCCATTTGTTGAACAGTAATATTACAAGTAACGCAATTATTTTACATTAATAATATACCAAATGATAAAGTACAATTATAAGCATGAATATAAGTAAAATCTATGTGAGAATCATTGCATTGCTATTTGTATGTGAGGTTGTGATTATCTCCCCTATAAAAAGAAAAGAAAAAGGAAAGAATGAAAAACTCAACCCTTTGAACAATCAAAGGTGTTCAGTTCGATCTATTCTTTATCTGAACATCCAGTTCCTCTCCCAGCTATTCCTTTTTTTGAGATTCTTTTTTTTTGTATTTTGATTTAATTATTTGTTCAATTAGAGGAACCTAAATAGCAAAAATTCGCTTATCTATTATACATTTTTCAAACCTCACTTCGTATGATAGCATTCGATGTACACTGAAACCTAATTAATGCACAGCCTACTGCACTAAGGGTTAGACGGCTAGTTTGGATCGCGAAATTGGAGATCAAATTAGTCAGATTCATAATATCAAAGAACATGCATCGGAATTTGTCGCGTGAAATTAATTATCTCATGCTTAAAGTGCAATCTAGCTAGCTAGGCCATTTATGGAAGGAACAATGTCCTTCATTTGCATGTGTTTTAAGTTCATTTTTGGTGGGGTCCAATTTAGATTTTCTGAAAAGTTCAAGGCACATGGGTTTGAGGGTGCACCCAACTTCTTAAATGTGTTTGAATCATTGTTGCTTACTCTTAGGGAGAGACCATATTTAATAATTTGCATGTTTCAGTACATCCCACTCAAAATGCTTTTAGATTCTTCATTTCTTCTCCTCTTTTTTCTTTTCTTTTCTTTTTTTTTTGCTCTTTCATGCAGGCATGTGATAGGAATTAATGTGTGTAATCATGTCTAATATTGACAAGCGTATCTAAGCAGAAAAATCATCATGTCTTACATCAAATAATCACATAAAATCTCTTGAGGATCATAATTTAATTATTGAGAGAAAGAGATGAAATGGAGTTAATCTGTTTTCTCCGAAAAACTTTAGATACGTTTTGTTAGGCGTATGGAATCTGGTTAATTTTTGGACGTTCAACTTATAATCCAATTTGTTTTGAAGACTTTATGATTTAAAATGGATTTTTTGTTTCCTGAGGGAAATTTTTTAACTTGTTTATGGTTATTGAATCAGTTGTGAGTCTTTATATATTTGTGACTATGATTAAAATTTTGTATCTTTTGTAATTTTATATTGCCTCCTAGCATAGTAAGAGTCGCTGTAATTCTGCTGACGTAGTTCAAATTTTGAATGAACCATCTAAAATCGTATTTTACGTGTGTAATTTCTTATTTTTCGTCATTTATTTTTCGATTTCTTTCGTAATATCTATATAATAAAATAAGAGAAGTTTTTAAAAATATTTTCTATCTCTTAAACATATATTTTGAATGAATGACAGAGATCATTCCACGCTCAAATCCAATGTACAAAAATACATCTTCTAAAAAATATATTTTTTATTCACCTTTAACATTCCAAACAAATAAAGTTATATTTTTAATTAGGTGCCATATAATTGTCTAATTAAATAATTATTAATATTATTTTTTATTTTATTTTTAAATTATTAAAATTAAATAATTAAATACCTTTTAACACTAGTAATTAATAATTTGTAGTTTATATTTAACTTAATAATGAGGAGTTTGATGAGTTCCACAACAAATATAATCATGTGTTTAGCCTGTTTTTTAAGTCAGATTTTTTAGCTTTTTTTACTAAAAAAAGTTAAGTTATTTTTACTTTTTCTCTCATAAAAAAAGCTAGGATTTGACATTAAAAAATCAAAAAACGCCTAAAAACCTCTAAAAAAAAACTAATCTAATTAAATAAGTGTGGGGTTCACAGGTTTATAAAATAAAAAATAAAATAAAAAATATAAAAAATAATAATATGAGGTGTACGTACAGCTGCTCTTCCGTCCTTTATCAGTCTTTCCTAAGTTGCGGGGTCAACAAGTCAAGACGCGGTCTTTGACATAATTGGCTTTGTAAGAGTTTAGGAGCTTGTTGCTGCAGCACATTTTTATTTTTTAAAATATTTTAACTGAGTAAATTATTTATACAAACACTGAATAATCACATAATTTTATTATATTTACTTTAAAAGTTAATAATAAATATAATTTATAAAAAAGTAATTAGACAAATGTGATCCGTTCACAATAAGTACTAAATAAATAAATAATTTCAATCATAAAAAAATATTCATAAATTGAATTCACAAAAAGCATGGTCACATTGGGTTATTATTATTATTATTATTATTACTTATTTCTGTTCTTTTTAGATTTTTTTTATTTTTTAGCTAACTTTTTTTTACTTCTTTGAATAATGTCGATGAGAAAAATGAAAAAGAGAAAGGAAATTGATTAGAAGGTTAAAAACTCAATAAAAAAGGCAATATAAAATTTGACTTATTATCTTAATTTAATTTATTTTAATTTTTTTTTATATTTTAATTTGAAATGATTTCTTTTTTGGTAAGTGGAGTTGAAAAAGTAAATACTTTGATAAAATAATAACAAAAAATCATTAAAAACAAAAACAAATAACGTACTTTCACAAAGAAAGAAAGGCTCCAATTAATTCTGAGTTTTCTTAGGAGAATAGTAAATAATGCAGCATCTGGTTATCTTGATCACTAATTCCACATGGGCGGAAACCGTTTCAAAAGGGGGAAATTATTAGGCAGTGAGACATTGCTTGCATCATAGATGGACCAAACGGGACATATGGGGGCGGTCGTCTCTCTAAGATTTTGAAAAAACTCACTATTATAGTAGTATTAATTTAAAATATTTCATAATTATATAGGTTCGTCCCTCTAAGATTTTTAAAAAAAATTAATATATGCTCTTCTAAAAATTTACAAGAACAATTCGTCATTCCTTAGTTAAATTCCTGCTTCTATTCCTAGCTTGCATGCTATTCACGTCAAATATTTTTATTATATAATTAAATAAATATATTACATAAATAATATCCCATAATGTCCTAAAACTATCAAATAATTACTCTTTCAAAAAAAGGATTTTTGTGTCGCCCTTGACTCTCCATCAGCTGGTCCCACCATAAGAACATCATGATGCTTCCAAGTCTGTCACTTAATTGTTCAAACTATTCAATTATATGCTTCACATGGAAGTTGGCCAGTCGGCCCTCAATGTGGTTAGGAATTTAGGTTAGCTGATTTGGTATAACTGAAATTATAAATTAGTATATTATATATTATAATTTCAAAGATATATATTTATAATTTGAAGTAAAAATTTTAAATCTTTATTACCATTGCAAATTGAAGGATTGGACCTAAAATTGGACCAAATCAAACAATTGGGCTTGGCCCAAACCCAGATAGGTCGGGCCGAAGTTTTCAAGCCCGCCAGGATACTGAGCCAAGAGGGAAGAGCCCAGGGATCGAGCTCTTGGATATCTAGCCGAGATGGGAGACCCTGGATCGAGCTTAGAAGCATTGATTGAGAAAGCGTGTCTGGGGTGTCAAGCATTGATGATAACGTGACCAAGTTCCAAAGCATTTATAGAGGTTGCATCACCGAGATAAGGGCATTAGTAAGGATGGCATGTTCATACTACCCTCCATTAATAACAATTAGCATGACCCAAATATTTTCAATATATAACTGTGTCAGGGTAAAATGAATTAAACCAGGGCTAAGATAGGATGGTATTTTCTCGCCAAAGTAGAGCCATGAGGGAATGACACCCTCCCGCCGAAAGAACTACCTAACTCCACTATGAATAGGAATAAGAAAGTCATATACCTGAAAGTACACAAACACTTTTTACTTACTAAAACTATGTAAAATTACTTAAAAGAACTGTTTATTTAGGATATTCTTATTAATTTTCACTGTTTATAAAATACTAACTTAACTATCGGGGGAATTTTTCGACGTACGTCTACTGGCCAATCTTACCCTTACTTTTTCTTGCCGAAGCGATCCATCCCATAAGATCACTAAAGAGGCCTTATTTTTTTCATTATTAACACCCCTACGCAATCACCCTTTCATAAATTTATAGTTTTTTATTATAAATTAACAAATATAGTAAAATTTACATTTAGTGATTTAGAATCAAAACTTTAAAATAAGAAATTATAAACACATTTCTTAAACTTTTAATTTTTTTATAGAGTAATAAATGAAAAACTAAAAAATAATTTTCTAACAAACCGTACAGTCGTGACGTCAAATTCAATGGCTTTGATAATCCAATCTGCAATAAAAAAAATTATAAAAAAAGGTATATTTGCAAGAATCGCAATGTTTCAAGTTCCCATGGTTTAAGTTAAACCCTAGCTACCATACTACTGATTCTAATTGTAATTTCTCTCGAGAATTAGTAAAATGTGTGAGACCTTTGAATATAGGTATAATTTTGCGAATTACGTAAAAAAAAAATTGTCATACATCTCACTTGAGATTACTTGGCCATTTGCTTATGTTTGTTCGTGTGCTTGTAGGTGTTATCTCTTAACAACAAAGATGCTCAAACTCTGAGATGTCTTTATAGGGAGACATAAGTGTGGTCCACATATTATTATTATTAATTATTAATTAATTATGAGTGATAAATAAAGTCCCATGTTTAAAAAAGAATTCTAGTTGTGAAATTACATTTTTTGGGAGTAGTTGAATGTGAAAATACACACGTAATCTTAATTAGGTGTTTTTTTAATGGAAGGAACACAACGTTGTCTATATATAAAGTGACGATCGATCCTGACCTAGTTTATATATCAAGGGTGTTTGGTATTTTTGAAACTTATAGATTATTATTGTAACTTGTAGAAAAAGTTCTGAGTGCTTGGTAAATATGTGTAATTAGTTTGTAACTAAGATAAAACAAAAAATAGTTACATAACTTGTAATAGAAATTATGATTATTTAGATAAAATTATAATTTATTACTAAAATTAATAAAAAGAAGACAAATACTAGTGACAAATTTTTAGCAAAACTCCCCATCAAAAGCCTATATTTCCATTAGTGGGATTTGATCTAGACAAGGCAAAGGTTATAAGATCGTTTTGGTCATCTTTTCTCATCAAAACACTTGAACAATAGGGTTGGAGGTATGTTTTGTTCTTCCGCTACTTATGTAGATATGTACTCTTTGTTTGCACAAACACTTTCGGGAGAAAAATCATTTATCAGTATTGCCTAATTTACATCTGGCTTAAGGAGGAATGACAAAAGCTTTGAGTAATAAGTTGAGGCCTATTTGTTCGAAAAACTTAGATTGAGCATAGGGATGGCAGTAGAGCGGAACTCACTAAGGATGTGATGTCTAGTTTTTATTTGTTATCTTAGCATGTTTAGGTTTGTCTCGAATTTATAACGTCTTAAGTTTACAAATGAGTTTAGACAACAGAAAAAAAAAGGTTGAAAAGGTGAAAACCAGCAAAACAGGAAAGCGGGACCACAAAACACTAGTAAGATACGGCTTTGAAGATATGATCAGCTTCGCTCTTATAGTTGGCAGTGGAGATCTTCAGTCTTACAGAGAGAGAGAGAAAATTGGCTAGTAGCTTTGTTAGAAGAGATGGAATCACTACATAACAATAAAACTTGAGAATTGGTGAGATTCTCCAAGAACAAGAAAGTTGTTGGTTGCAAATAGGTATACAGGAAGAAGGAAGCAATGTTAGAAAATGAAGGTGAAAAATACAAGGTTAGACTAGTGGTAAATGGTTACTCCCAGAAAGAAGGAGTAGATTACAATGAAATTTTTTCACTAGCTGTTAAACACACGCCAATCAAAATTATTATGACATTAGTGGCTATGCATGATATGGAGCTAGAACAGCTTGATGTTAAAAAAGCCTTTCTTTACGGAGATTTAGAGGAGCAAATCTACATGCAATAGCCTGAAGATTTTAAAGAATTCGGCAACGAAGAGTATGTCTACATATTGAAGAAATTCTTGTGTGGATTAAAGTAGTCTCCCAAGCAATGATACAAGCGATTTGATTCTTTTATGGTGGCGCATTGGTACATGCGCAAAAAGTATGATTGTTGTGAGTGTCGATGGTTCTGTTAATTTTAAACAACTAAAGAGAGGGTGAATTAGGTTTTAAAACGATAATAAAAATTTTAAAAATCTTTTCGAAAACTTTTTCGAAAACCTTTTAATATCATAAACAATTATAGCA
>JAULJZ010081431.1:0-12653 GCA_032270985.1 Heliamphora pulchella
GCAGAGTCTCTCTCACTCAAAATTCGTACTGAAAACGTACGCTGGGATACGGTATTTATAGAATTCTTCAACCAATGGGATGCTGCCACGTTCTAAGGCATGTCATGCCATTTGGAGTTGGCGGTCGCCATGTTGAACAAGGTTCTACAATATTCTATTGGCGGCCGCTACAATGTGAGTTAGCGGTCGCCATGTTGGAGTTGGCGGCAGCCCCTTTTGGCTAGGGTTTCCACAAGGTTCTATTGGCGGTCGCCACAATGGAATTGGCGGTCACCACTTTTGGCAATGACTTGGGCAACAAGTTATTGATGGTTTGATAAAATTTCATTGGTTTTGAAGGTTTTGAAGGTTTTTGATGACGGGGTTCAAATTTCGAGCTTGGATCACTTCCCGAGGATCGAACTGAAGCACTTGTTCCTCCTGTTTTTATCATCGGATCTGCCTAAGATTGGGTGGGGTCAAATTGGGGTGTTTACAGGGTATCCCGTTAAATTCAAAATCAACAAAAAGCTTATAAAATAAATCAAACAAACCAAAGTAACCAGAAATCTCGTTTATTTCATTGAAGAAAGAGGGGATTACAAGCTTGAAGGCAAAAGTAGGGGGAGGTGCACAAACAGACGTGTCCTCAACTATAGACCCAGACTCAGCCCCAGACTCAGGACAAACAACATGCACATTTCAAGGCTTTAAGGTCTAGTTCTTCATTTCCTTTATAGCCACATTGATAATGAGCTTAGTGTAGTCGGTTGGTGTGCCAAAGCCCATCATGAAGCAGACTTGGTCAGTTACATGTAGCTAAGCCATCTTTTCGCTGAACAACACTCCCATGTCAATACCATCAAGCTTGTCTGTCCAATCTTCATCTCGGATCTTCTTTTCTTCCTCTTCCCATTTCACTGTTTCATCTTCTTCTGTATCGTATAATTGATTGCCAAAGAAGATTTCTAGCCCTGGTAGCTTCTGGTTAGTCTCTGCATCGATCCATGGCTCCGGGAAGTCACAGTACGAGAAATCTTCTCCTTCCTTAACGAAGTAGCTGTTGAGCGTTCCCGAGTATTTAGTCTTCTATCCCCCTTTAGGCCCTTCCAAGTCTTCTTCCGTTGGCTTGTACCCAAGACTGAAATGGCACAAAGCTGGCAATACCTGATAGGTTTCGGAATACCCTGTTATTTGTGACCCAACCCCATTCCTAGAAAGTAAGACATTTGGCACATCATTGTAACTGCTCGTGGGTTGATGTAATTTTCCTCTTCCTTCAATAGCATCTGCACATCCTGAGTTTCATCGAATTGAAACCCACTTAACGACACATCCCCTTCGCCATGCTGAACCTCCAAGAGCATCAAGCCCTCTCCTTTTGGAGGTTGAATACTATCTTCTCCGTGGATGGTCAGCACTGCCCCATTCTTTATCAACTTTACCTTTTGGTGGAGGGTAGGTGGTACTGCCTGGATGCTTGGGTCGTACAGCCAAGGCCTGCCCAACAACAGATTGAAGAAAGCTGGCACATCCAGTACATGAAATTCAACTGACGTCTCCAAAGGCGCCCTACTGATACTGCAAATGATACTAAACCCTGCACATCCCTCATTGTATTTTCGTAGGCTCGAACTCCTTGATTACAGGGCGTGAACTGGTCCGGCTTCATCCCCAGGTAAACTGCAGTCCTGAGTGGGCAAACGTTCAAGTTTGAACCATTGTTGATGAGTGTTACTAGGACCCACTTTTCTAAACACTTGACTGTGTGCAGAGGCTTATTGTGATTCTTCCATTCTAATGGTAAATTTTTCTTCAAAAAAGAAACCACTTTCGGCTCTGCAGCTGGCAGTATTAATCCAATAAACTGTTCAGGGGTCACATCTATCGATACATTGACTTTGTTCAGAACTTTCAACACGGCTTGCCGGTGCCGATGTGATGCCATCAGCAATCCCTGTATGCTAATGTTAGCCTGTGTTTTCTTCAGCTGCTTCAGTACAGTGTCGTCCTCTTCTTCCTGTTCCTTCTCTTTTTCCATCCCGCTTGGTTACCCTTTTTCCAACTGAGCCAGCTTGAAATGCCACCCACTTCTTCTCAGATGTTCTATGCCTTCCCTAGGATCCCATAATCCCGGTATTATACTTTCAGTCTGCCTTACCTTATCTATGCACAGAGAGCTTTCAAATGCCCATAGATTATTTAAGTCAGTGCTTGTCGTTCTTCTTCTTCTTCTCTTATCTTCATTCTCAATGGCCCATGTATTATCGACCTCTTTCCAAATGTCCTCTCTAATAAATCCTACTTGTTGTTCCCAAGCGACCCAGAAATCGGTCCATTCAGCCCCATCTGATTTCAGCACAACCCCCACTAACTAATAGGATTGCATATCATCAATATATACCTCCTCCTTAAAAAGTTGAGGAAGGGTAATGCCATCGAGCCCATGGCTAATTCCATATGGCCGCGTCAGGTAGTCCAATGGCCAGTCATTTTTCTCATTACGTTCCTCTTCTTCTTGTTGGTTGACTTGGATTGCCATCTGATACCCTTTCCAAGCATTATCATTCCATTCCTCCATCATATCCCAGCCATTTCCAACCATAATCAGTGAACAGGCTGTCTGATCCTCAGTAGCTGAAACATGTGGGCGTGATAGATGCACTAAACAGATGTACTGGCTTGGATCTTCTGAATGTTCCAAAGACATGTAGTTTACCCCAGCTTACTTGGCATGGTTTAGCAGAGGGTTGGTCGTGACATTTGGTTTTGGAGTAGTAGATGGTGGAGGGATTACTTTGTTATCGATGAGATCCTGGATCTCATGACGTAACTTCATACACTAATCAGTCAAATGCCCGTGACCTTTGTGGTAGGCCAATACTGAAAAGCATTATACCGTAGCGGTAGGGGATCAGGTACGGGCATGCGGTCCAACGGCTTGATAAGCCCTTTCTCGACAAGTCAATTCAGGGCTGTAGATAATGAAATATTGAGGGGAGTGAAGACTCTCTTTGGCCTTTGTTGCGGCTGCTGACTGTTGTTTGACTGTTGGGTATTATTTAATTGTTGGGCGGAGGATGAAAGGTTCAAAAGGTTAACGTTGTTCAAGCGAGAAATGAGGTTCGCAGAAGCAGATTGATTTTGGTTGTTAGCAGGAAAGGTCCTTCTTGGTTTCTAATTGGGCTCGGCTTTCTTAATGTCTCCAGACTGAATGGCATCCTCAATTTGTACCCCAGAATCGAACAGTTGCTCAAAAGTGGAGAGCGATTGTGTAATAAGATAACGTTTCAGAGAGGACTGCAGATTTTTCACCACGATTTTCACTTGTTCTTTCTTAGTTGACTGATTCATCATTTTGGCCGCCTTGCCTCTCCACCGGGTCAGAAAATTAACAAATGATTCCCGATTTTCCTGACGAGTCATTTTCAGAACGTTGTAACTGTATTGACTGATGAATGCAATTGATATATCTTTACAAGTTTTAGTCTTAGCCACCTCTAGAGAGAGGAACCATCTCTGTGCTGCCTCCGAAAGAGAGCGGTGAAAAAGTTAGGCCTTTAGCTGATCGTCGATCCCCATGGGGGAGAAAGTGCCGACATACATCCTCAAGTGGATTCGAGGATCACCAGTTTCGTTAAACTTTACCATCTCTGGCATCTTAAATTTTTCTAGCAGTTTGGCATCTGGGAATTGACACAAACTGCCTACATCCAGCATGTATTCTTTCACTCTCTTTGCCTTTCTGAGGACCTTCTCTATACGGTCAATTTTCTCCTCCAATGCAGACTCCCTAGACTGAGTAATGTTTTCTTCTTCTATCACAATCAGGCGGAGGATCCGAGATGGCACAGTAACTTGCGGTGCGTTTTGTCCCTGATTATCATCCCAGGAGTCTTCTCTATTCTCATTCGTATCATCCGACTGTCCATTTATGCCGGGCAGTCAAGCCTGAATTGCCTGGACCTGCGCTTGACACTGATTTTGAGCCTGGGTTTGCTGCTCCACAGCTCTTTGTATCTCAATGATCGCCCTCATCAGGGCTATCGGATTAACTTCATTCTCTGCCATCTCAGATGATTCAGCTGGCTATTCAGATATCCTGTAGAGTCTGCTTGTCACTGATCTAGCCCAAACACCCGTTGACTGTAATCTACTCGGCTCAATAATCTAAATTCGAAGAAAACTTAGATCCAAAAAGCAGAATAATCAATATCAAACACTTTCTGGACTAAAATTCTAACGACAGGTAGCAAACGTCTCAAACACCCAAAACAACAAACCATAAACAGATAATCACTGAAACTGAAACAATGCCCTTACTGGGCCCATACTGGAAACATAACAACTAGACACCCAAAAATCAGGATGATGGCTAAGAAGGAAAACAACTAAATTCTAGAGAAAAGGTTTATTCGAAGAGTCTAAACAGAGAAATGGGCAGCACCCCGGCAAGAAAATAGAACTAGGCTGAAGGGATCGATTTGATCAAGATTCTAAGAAAAAACGGTCCGCACTTCGGTAGGGAAGCAAAACTAGCTCACACAGATTTAACAAGGGTTCAAAGGAAGCGAGCTTAATAAAACAACGGAGGATAAAACCAACAACCCGGGAAGAACCCGGAAGAGAGAAACTATCCTAGAGACCTCAAAACAAAGCGCGAGCATGACCCCAAGAAAAAAACTATGGCAAGAAAGCAAGACAAGGTGAAGATCAAAACCTGGGTAAGAACCCGAAGAAAAAACTAACCTAATCAACAAAGGATAATAGAAAATTCGGGCTAAACCCAAAAAAGGAACCAGCCTAATCTGAACAAACAACCCTAACAATCGCAATCAAAATATACAATTAACAAAACAAGTAATACTACTGGGTTAGCAACACCTAATTGGGGGTTTTATGCTACTATATGCAAAGAGGCCGGTTTTGGTTATGAATCAGGGTACCTTTCGAATAGAGCCGGGTATATACCTCCCATGCCTAGAGTGGTGCAGGACATGGTCAAACGGTACATCCGAACTCTTTTACTACACCTATGAAAGCGTACAGTCAGTAAGGCTTGCCCGCCTTCCCAACAATTCTCAAAATAGATAAACGATCGGGGTATCGGATCGACCAGGCAGGGGGGTGTGAAGAACAATGCACATGTATACGAGAATGCAAATGAGAAATTCTTATTAAGAACCAATGATGTTTTCATATCTAGCCCTCTTATTTGATTTTATAAATCAGTTCCCAGCAGAGTCGCCAGAAAGTACTGTGGCGTCGGGATTTTAGAGTTTTGAGATGGTCAAAAATAAAGGAATTCAAAGAATGTTTGAAAAGTATTTTAACACCTTGAAAACTAAATTTTGAAAACTCATTTTTGTTGAAAATAGAGTCGCCACTTGATTTTTGAGAAAAATCAAGAAAAACAAAAATGACTACTGATCTTTAAAACGTTTAACCAGAGAAAAAGGTTTGGGGGCTAAGGTACGAATCGAAGAAGGTGTTAGGCATCATGTTCGCCCAACCGTAAAGTTGGCATCTACTAATCTTTATTGGTTTTTAATAAGATTTCTCAAATGCATGCAAATAAAAAAAAATTAGAGTCAAAGAGGGAACTTCCAAAATTAAATAAAAAAATACATAATATATGTATATAGAACACCAAAACAAAACAAATAAAAAAAATAAAATCCTAAGTTCTATGGTATGCAATTTCTAACTAAAGGATTTATAGAGTAAACCCACATGCAATATTATTAAAACAACATAAACTAGCATGATTCACATAAAGGAACAAAAATATGCTAAAAGTTTCTAAAACCAAATATGCTAAAAATAAACATGAATTTTGCTAATAATATTATCAAAATCCTAAACTAATTTAAACATGCTTTCAAATGAAATAAACAAAATATTCTCTAATTTTATCATATTAATTATGTGTGTTATCAAATTGTCTAAAGGCATAACTGAAATAAAAATAAAAAGTATGACAAGAGAGCACAAAGTATGACAAGAGAGCACCTAATGATTTAAGAAAAAGAAAACAAAAAAAAAAGTGTACATAAGAAAATTAAGCTAAAATAAAATATTAGGAAATACTATTAAACTAATAAAAAAAATCTAACTATTTTATATTTTATATTTTTAAACAAAACAAAATAAAAAAATAAAATGAACAAGTGGGTTTCAATTATTATTAAAAGAGAAAATTATACTATCTTTTAAAAGATAAAAATAAGAAAAAGAATAAGAATATTAACTAGTATAAAAGGCTTGTTGTGATTTTTGAGGTTAACAAAATAAATAAATAAATAAATAAATACTATGAAAGGAAGGTTAAGCTAACATTAAAAGAAAAAGGGAAGAAAAAAAATGAAACATTACTAAGAAAATAAAGCTAACATTAAAAGAAGAAAAGAAAAAAAAAAGAAAAAAGAAATACTAGAACAATAAACTAACATTACAAGAAAAATAAAAGAAAAATGAAATGAAATGCTATTAAAGGAATATTAAAGAAAAGAAATGAAAAGAAAAAAAAATAAAATGCTAGAACATTAAACTAACATTAAAAGAAATGAAATAAAATACTAGAATTAAATGGGTGTAATATTGATAATTACAACCTTATGTATGTAAGTGCTTCGATTATAACAATAACGACTTCGTTTAGTTGTATTGCTAAATTATGTTAGCACTGTTTAATGATTTAATAAACTTAATGCAAATAAACAAATAAATAAAACAAGTAAGTTAAATAAACTAAAACTTGAATTTAAACATGAATATAGCAACTATATAAGCAATGCAAGAACGTAGTTAAAATGAAACGATCAAATTAACCCGGTCACTCCAAAGATGTAGAAAATAGAGTTAGAAAGATCGAGAATCCAAGCAAAAGACCTAGATTGTTAAAGAATTCTCGAGTTGGGGAATTGTGCCAACAATTCAATCCTCAAGATCCAAGTTATGCTTTCAACGTTGGCGTCAGAGGTTCGGCTCTCGGTACTTCGACAGGGTTTCGGCGTCGGGGCTCAGAATTGCTTGGTAACTCAGCAGAGCTTCTCTCTCTAAAATTCTATCTTGAAAACGTACCAGGAGGTACGATATTTATAGAATTCTTCAACCAATGAAATGCTAACACGTTTTGAGACACGTTAGGCCATTTGAAGTTGGCGATCGCCAGGTTAGGAGTTGGTGGTCGCCACAAATGAAAAGGTTCCAAGAATTTCTTATGGCGGTCGCCACAATGCAAATTGGCGGTCGCCAGGTTGGTATTGGCGGTCTCCCCTTTGGCTGGGGTTTCTAAGAAATTCTATTGGCGGTCGCCACAAAAAGTAGAAGCTTCCAAGAGGTTCTATTGGTGGTTCAACGGTGATTTCACTAGTTTGAAGATTTTGATCATTGGGTTCAAATACCGAGCTTGGGTCATTTTCTGAGAATTGAACCGAGACACCATTCCAACTGTTTTCATCATCTAATTCACCTATGATTAGACGGGGTCAAATTAGGGTGTTTACAAAACTTGGTTAAAAAGTCTAAGCAATGAGCTGTCTTATAAACCACTCACGTAGACCGACCGCTCGAGCGGTTCGAGGACCGATCGAGCGGTCTTGCCCCAAAAGCAACAACTTTGCTACAACGCCCAAGCATGATCAGGATTGAAACTCACATACATATCTAAGTCAATATATGCATAAAACACATAGAAACATATTTTTCTATAACGATTAAAACGATAACCAACGCATCGTATAAATACATTGCAAAATTAAAGAGAACCGGGTCTCACATAGGACATTTTACGCTCACAAAACATACAATACTTAGCATGCAAATATATGGTGAAAAGGCTATTTTTGACACTTAAGCTAAAACAAAGCTCATTTTGGACAAATTTTGTAAAATATTTTCTGGGCAGTAAATTAATTTCTTTTGGGCTATTTTTTTGGATAATTATACATTTTGATATCTTCTAAAAGTTTGGTGAAGAACACTCAGCCCCTTCTTTAGGAAAAAATAATAATTTTTGGTCCTCCCAAGAAAAAATGTCAAAATAAAGAGTTAGCCCCAAATCCTGCTGTGAAAATAGAGAATATAAAATTCGGATGGAAGTCTAACTCAACTCCATTTTAAAAGATTTTTGGATTGTAGCTAAATTTTGATGTTTGCAACATTTTATATGCAGAGATTTTTTTTATTTGGGTTACAAAAATAAGTGTTTTAATTTATATAAAAAGGTTGGACAAAAATAGCCCTGAGAGGCAGAATCTGTTCAGCTACTTTAAAAATACATTCAGTGTATGAAAATGTATTCAAATGACCTTATGTTTTGTGGGTAGATAGATAAAAATGTTACTGACAATGTTTGTAAAGAAACAATTTTGATTAGAGGCTTTGAAAATAGGATTTTTGCCTCTGCAAATGGGGCTGGTTCAGATTTGACATGCTTTCGTAAAAAATTAATAAATCAAGTTTTATGTATGCAAACGAGTTCAAACCAATTCTGTGGGAAACATAACTCAAAAACCTATCTCTGGATTCAAAATTTGACCTTGTGAGGTTTTTCTGCAATTAGTTATAATTTTTCAAAATAGGGTTCAGCAAGCAGTGAAAATTAAATGGCCTATTCTAAGCACTCTTAACTTGTTCTAGCTTTATGCATGGCTTAAATCTTAAATTTTCTTTGCATGGATCATTTTTATTTTAAAATATATAAATTTCAGAATATTAAAATTACCAAGAATGAAAAAATTAAAATAGATTACATGCATACAAAGCATTAAACACCAAGAACACTAAAATTTAACTTCAAACCTAACTTCTAGTTTATTTAACTTAATTTTCTTTTCTTTTCTTTTCTTTGATTTTTTAATTTTATCTTCAAGAATGAGGGGAGAGAGACAATATTTGACTTGTGTATGAGAGGTTTAAAAGAGTTTCTTACTTTCGAGTTTGATTTTTGAAGGTTAAAGGCTAAGGATTTAAGCTTCAACGTTTGACCCCTCCTTTCTCCTTTCTTTCTTCACCTCCTCTTTTCTTCTCTCTTCTCTCTCAAACACATGGCAATAAAATTAGAATTTGGGAGTAAGGGGAGGGTGTTGCTCGGCCGTGGGGGGAGGGGAGGGGTCTTTTATAGCCAAAAAAAAATGGTTGCTGGATGTGATCATTGTAGTGTAGAGCATTGTCGATTGAGATAGCATGCATGGTCTGCGATTTGACATCACCGTGGCAAGAGTGTGAGGTCTTCCAAGGGAGGCAACCGTCCAAGGGGGAAACAAGGGGCTAGGGGGATGATTTTGTGGTTTTGGGTGCATTTTTGTGGTCCATGATATTATAATTATACTACATTGTCAAAGAAAAATATCTAAAAATTAACCTAATTTATATATTTATTCAATTTTCTATTGAATTGAGTTAAATTATAAATTCTAAGGTTAGTACATTATTTTTATAGTTTATGATTAATTTTGTAAGGTTTGATTACGATTGTGGTGAGGTATAAGTCAAATTAAGTCTTTTTAAAAATATGTATAATTTTAATTTAAATTTATAATTTGGCGTATATGATTTTAATTATTTTAACATATTTGAGTAGAATTCACTTATTTTATAATTGTTTACAATATTTAATATTTTATTTATTTAATTAAGCTAGTTAGTGGGCAATTTTAGCAAAATTTAATTTAATTAATTAAGATTTGGTATCATGGAATTTGATTTAAATTAAATTTTGAAATTGGACACTTGGCACAAATAGGGTAGCCGGCCATGAGGGGTATTGTGATCTTTTTGTTGTATTTTCATTTTATTTTATTGTATGCTGTTTTATTTTATTTTATTTATATATAGTTTTGACTATAATTATACGTTATTTTATGAAATTATAGGATTTTTTTGTTATAAATCTTATTCGATTAATTGAATTCCTACCGATTTGGTTATGCTAAATTACAAGATCTAAAATTGGGCCCTTACAAAATATCTACTATTCATAGAATAAAAAAATTTCTATTTTGCATAGGAGAAAAAATCTCTACTATTATTATAAAAAATAAAGATTTTTACAAAAATAGAAATTTTTTCTACTATGAATAGTAGGAAAATAGAGATCTTTCTACTATGAGTAGTAGAGATTTCTTATCTACTATTATTATAGCAAATAGAGATTTTCATAAGAGAAAAAATCTCTACTATTATTACAAAATAAAGATTTTTCTACTATAAATAGTAGAAATTTTTTTTCCTTGTGAATAGTAGAGATTTTTTCTACTTGCTGGACATCCTCTTGTACAGGCTGTTTTGGCCTTCATACAATTCAATCAAGAGTAACAAGTAAAGATCGATCCAACGGCATTAAAGAAAACATGTGTGTCTGTTGGTGCTACTAATAGGAGCGTGGGCCATGTACTTTTTTTTTTTGTTTAATATATTTTTCTTATTTTTTTTCCTTTTATTTTCAGACATGAGTACAACCACCAGTTGTCTCACAAGTAGCGGCAACAAGTTTTCCTATAAAAATCTATATCTTTCTATAATAATAAAAAAATTAAACTTTTAATCTATTTTCCTATATGTTTCATATCTTTCTATATTAATAGAAAAATCAAATTTCTAACATATTATTTATAATACTAAGAAAAACTTATATTTTCTATGAAAATAGAAAAATAAAAAATTTTAACCTATTTTCTTGTAATAATAAAAAACTATATTTTTCTATATTCATAGAAAAACAACCAACTCTTTCACGTATTTTCTTAAAATATCAAGATAAACTATTCTCTTCTATATTAATAAAAAAATACATAATATTCTTCTAAACCTTTTCTTATAATAATAAGAAAATACTATTTCTAATCAAAGTGTTTTATTCATTATCCATCCGCTTGCCATTGTAGACGCACATACCAAATTGTGTATTTGTGCATGAATTATGATTGGCCTAATTTTCATTCGAGGATACATAGGTAACTCGAACAAGTTCAGCCACGTCATCTAAGAAGTATGTCATATCTACAAGAATAAGCAAGATTATATAAACTTGCGCCCATCAAAAATATAAAGTGTGACGTCCCAAATCAGGAGACATGACCGGTCGTGGACTACGGGCATTAGCCTAATAGGTCACAAAAACTTGAAGAATAAAATAAATAACCATAAAATATATAATAAACGCAGACATACATTGCTACTAAAACTTAATTTGAACCAAGACATTTGTGGGTTATAAACAATTCACTATCCTTCATGTAGCATATACCCATATTCACTAGCCATATGAAAGGGTAAAAAAAAAACGTCAAAACAAGTAAAACTCCCAGGAGGTCACTAAAGTCGAGTTCCAAGAAACAGAATTCACCACTAACAATCCTGCTAATCATCTGAAAATGTTAAAATACAACGTCAGCCAAGAGCTCAGTAAATGGTAAGTATACAAAGTAGAATACAGTTCAAGATGAAATAATCAAAGTATTTATAACTAAAACTTATTCATGGCATATATTGAAGTGTAAAGTCACATGATACAAGAAAATTTGTTTTTCCTTTGGTCAAATTCATATTTTACATTTAACATCATTTGTGAATAAATTCACCTAATTCAAAGAAGTGATAAGTAATCAATGTATCCAGGCTCTCATCATAATAACCAATACTTGAATGGTGATAACAACATGATCTTCTATAATAAGTGAGAATCATAAATAAAATAAGTATTTCGTGCCACATATATATAAAACTTGAGGCATCCTCAGCCCGTTGGATCTAATATCGAACTTAGAGTCACTTCAGGATATCGCCTGAGTCTTTTCTCTAAGATGAACCAGTTTAGAGTTACTCAGAATATCAGGCATTTTCTTTAAAACCATTGAACACTAAAATCACTACAAGTGTAAGGCCGTGGCCTTTTTTCTAGAGGCCAAAGTCACTTCCGTAGATGACATATTCCCTGGACTTTGAACATGGTCCCAATATAGAATCATATAAGTTATACCACAAAAATATGTATGGAAAGATCCATGTAACATTTGAATAAGTCACAAATAATTTTTATGCCATTAAATTTACATCGCATATATTTATATATTTTTATATAAATTTTTTTTCTAAATTTTCTTTTATTTCACAAAAATCATTTGGGGGCAGGAGTGATTTTTAAAAAAATACGTAGCGTGCTTGATCACTCACCTAAAATTCAACAATGTATTATGCGCTGCAAACGAAAAAATTTAAGCGCCGACGTCACCCTGAATTATGAAAATACAGAAGAACTACAATTAATTAATACTAATATAGATACCATTTAAATACTACTTAAACTCCCCACTAAAATTTTATTTTTATCGTTATTTTAAAAAAATATTCCAATATGTTAATCTTTATTTATTTATATTTAGTTTATAATATCTAGCCTAATCAAATCCATTATGTGAAACCCCGACTTGTTTTATTTTTTGGAATGATTTAAGTGTTGTTGGAGTTGGAATTAACACTTGACCTCAGTAATGTTTTAGGTGTATGTTTGGGCTTATGCGTGGACACCGAAAAAATTTCTTGAAACCCCAGTAGCAATCCAGTCGACTGGGGGTGTCAATCCAGTCGACTGACTGGATAATGTGGTGTTCAGTCGATTGATTTGGGGAGTTCAGTTGACTGACTTGAGGCGGTGGAAGGTTTTTGGGAAT
>JAULJZ010081442.1:0-12653 GCA_032270985.1 Heliamphora pulchella
AACCGTAAGGTTGGTCTCTACTAATCATCATTGGTTATTTAATAGAATTTCTCAAATGTATGCAAATAAAGAAAATGGAGGCAAAGGGAGAACATCCAAAATCGAGTATAGAAAATACATAACATATGTATATAGAACACTAAATAAAGCAAATATCAAAGTAAAAATCTTAAATCCTATGGCATGTTATTTCTAGCTAAAGGATACATGGAACACTCCCACATGCAATTTTATCAAAATAACCTAAACTAGTATGGTTCAAATAAAGGAGCAAAAATAGGCTAACAAGATGATAAAATGACCTAAACTTGATTTACTACAAAATGACTTAAACTATACTAAACAAGTAGAAAATAGCCAAAACATGCATATTACCAACATTCATTTAGAAAGAAAGAAAAAAGAGAAAGAAAAAAAAATGAACATGATACACTAAAAATAAAAGATGCAAAAGAATTCTACATTTTAAAAGAAAGAAAGTCGACTAACAAAAATAAAGACGTTTTTAACAAAAGAGAATTTGAGAAGAAAAAAGAGATGAAGAGGAAGTTCGTAAAAAAAAAAGAATTTTGTAAGAAAAATAAGCACAACTATTAAAATAAAAGAAATACTAGTTGAGTTAATTATTAAAAGATAGCATAAGAACCTTTTTATGATTCTTGAGTTTAATGAAAAGAAGAAGAATAAAACTATAAAAAGAGAATGAAAATAGAATTTAATAAGTACTAATATTAGGAGAAAAGAAATGTTAAGCGGAACTTTATAAGAAAATTAGAGCTAATAATAAAATTAAAGAAATTAGAGTGCTACATTATGAGGAGAATAAAGTTAATAATAAAATAAAAGGAAATAAAATAAGGAAAAGAAACGAAAAAGAAATGTAAATGCTAGAAAAAGAACATTAAACTAATGTTTAAGAGAAAAAAAAAATATTAAACTAATAAGAAAAGAAAATAATGCATTGAAAGAAAATTGCATTGATGCTAAAGGAAAAGAAATCTTAAACTAAATAGGACATTAGTATTAAAGAAGAGAAAAAAAAATAATAATATTAAATTAACCATTAACTAATCTAGAAAAGAAAGAGATAAATAAAATAATAGCAAAAGAGACACTTAAATTAAAAATTAAAAAAAAATTATCATCAAATATGTGCAATATTGACAATTGCAACTATTTTTATGTGAGTGCTTTTTATTATAACAATAACGACAATATTTGGTCGTATTGTTAAGTCATGTTAGCACTTAATTAATGTATTAAACAAAAAAATATGCTAAGTGTGAATGTGTAACATGAGTAAGTAGATAAAATGAGTAAACAACACAAAATTAAATTTATGATATAAATTAAGCAATTTAAACTAAGCACACTACTAAAAGGAGATATAGAAATTAAAACGAATACGTAAACAATGTAAGAATGCATACGAGGTACCTGAATCACTAAAAGAATCCTCAAATTGGAGAATGGTGTTTCAAAGATCCAATCATCGGGTAGTAATCCAAGCCAGGGTTGTAGGACTTCGAAGACTCGTTTTACGGTATTTCGGCAGGGCTTCGGCGTCGGGGTTCAAAATTACTCGGCGTCTCGCAGAATTTCTCTCACTAAACCTCTCTCTAATTTTCTGTCCTTTTTAAAACGTACTAGAGGTACGGTATTTATAGAGTTCTTCAATCAATAAGATGCTGCCACGTTCTGAGGCATGTCAGGCCATTTGGAGTTGGCGGCCGCCACAATGTGAGTTGGCGGTCGCCATGTTGGAGTTGGCGGTCGCCATGTTGGGAAAGGTTCCACAAGGTTCTATTGGCGGTCGCCACAATGAACATGGTGGTTGCCACTTCTGGCAATGACTTAGGCAACAAGTTATCGATGGTTTGGTACAACTTCATTGGTTTTGAAGGCTTTTGATGATTTTTGATGGTCAGGTTCAATTACCGAGCTTGGATCACTTCCCGAGGGTCAAACTGAGGTACTTGTTCCACCTGTTTTTATCATCGGATTCACCTAAGATTGGGTGGGGTCAAATTTGGGTGTCTACAAACGTGGGGCCGCTTCTTTGAGAATTTGACAAGGCGAAATTCTCGAGAAAATACTTGCAGAACCAGGAAGAGTGTTTCATAGCCAAAATGAACACAATCGTGAGAACAAAAACTTTGTTGTGAAAGTCGTTGTGTGAAGCCTATTGTCTCGGTTTACTGCTAAGGCGGCACAGTTCAAGGCGGTACCGCCTACTTGTTTGCCGGTAAATTCAATAGGTTCTCACAAGGGAAGGTTTAAGGCTAACCGTTACCTATCCTATGTAAAGATTTTCAGTTGTCTATCTCTCTTGCAATCAGCTTTGTTATCTAGTTTGTACTCCTGCCAATTTTATTCATGAGGGAATTGTTGAAAACATTGAATTCAATTGGTCATTATTCTAGAATTATTGGCCATTATTCTAGAATTGATTTCTGAATTTAATTGGCCATTCAATTGGCAATTGAATTTTAAAAATCAATACCATTCATTGGCAATTGATTTCTCTATTCATGTTTGTTGTAACTCTCCATGAGAGAAATTCTATATAAAAAGACTCATGTAGTATTCTGCATACACACACAGACAAGAGGTAAGGGGAGAAAGAATACAGGGAGAGGAGAAAAAGAGAGAGACCAGATTACAATTGTCTGTTGTGAGAGAGAGAAAGACAGACGAGGTACGTTCGAGTAGCCGATCCTTGGTGGTGTTCCAACGTTCGGGTCAACCGTTTTATCCTGGGAGAGTGACGCCTTAGAAAATCTATAACACCTTCGGTAGGCGGTGAATCATTCTTAAGGAAACTGCGTTTACAGGATTCGATTTGCATATTCTGTTCATATTATTTCCGCAATTTTGTTTTCTGTAAATTCTGTTTATTGTAATCGTTGAAAGTTAATAAATATGTATTTTTTGGACTACCGAGCATTTCTTATGGTTTTATATTTCTCCCAACAACTTGATGCTAGGGCTGCAAGTTCAATTCGGTTGAATCTGAGAGACGAGGTTATTTACAACGTAATTGATGTAGAGATAGCATATGAGATCTGGCAGAAGCTAGAAGGTCTCTACATAAAGAAAGATATGGCTAACAAGTTGTATGCGAAGAAGTAACTGTATCGGCCACAAATGAGAGAAGGTACAAATCTATTGGAACATCTCAATGTGTATAATATGCTCATCACACAATTATCCATGTTTAAAGTAAATGTTGATGATGAGGATAAGGCGATATTTTTGTTGGCATCACTTCCGACATTCTATGATCATCTGGTGACAATGTTAATGTTCGAGAACGACACTCGAGAACTTGCAGAGGTCACTGGTGCTCTCTTGTCACATAAGAAGATACAGAGGGATATAAAATCAGATGCAAAGGGTGTGCTTGTGGCTAAATCTGAGTCAAGTAGAGGAAAGAGTAAATCTAGTGAGTAGAGTTCCAACAATGGAAGATCTCAGTCCAAATCACGTACAAAGAAGGATGTAGATTGTTTCCACTGCCGCAAAACTAGTCACTAAAATAACCCGTGTTAAGAACTAAAGAAACATATAGAAGAGAAGAAGAAAGGTAAAGCATACGTCTCTAGAGTTTGTTAGTTTTGTCGAGGAGTCACTAGACAGTGAGGTAGATGGAGATTTACTTTCAATTTCTTCAAATTTTAATTTTCTCTAAAAAATCTTGGATACTGGATTCGAGATGATCGTATCATATGTGTCCACTAAAAGATTGATTTCACACGTATAAATCTCGCAACGGTGGTACAATTTTAATGAAGAATGATATAGCTTGCCAAGCTATTAAAACGGGTATAGTGAAGATCAGAATGTTAATGGAGTTGTAAGGGTTTTGTGAAACGTCAAACGTATTCCAGGGTGAAAGAAAAATCTGATTTCTTTAGTAACATTAGATTCTTTGAATTGCGGGTACACAACAAAGGGTGGAGCGATGAAGATTAGCAAATGTGCTACTGTTATCATGAAAGGACAAAAAGTTAAAAATTTCTATATATTGGTAGGGGACACGGTGTAATTACTACTATACAGGCAGAGTCCAGCAAGGACGGTACAAGATTTATACATTTATGGCTTGGTCAGATTGACAAGCAGATTATGCCAGAACTTCAAAAGAAGAAAGCAACAAATGAGGTGGGGCTTGGTCAGAATAGTTCACCTAGAAAATTAGGGGATAGTGGTTCAAATTAATAACAACACAGAGTGTAGTGGAGATCCTTCGTTTTACAATAAGGACACATGAAACTTAGGTAGAGTTTAGTGGTAAATAGTAGTATCAAAGAAGGTGGAGTCACCACAAAAGGATGAGACTTGGGAGTTAGAAAAATTGTCCAAGAACGAGAAGAATGCCGATTGCAAGTGGGTCAAGTTCAAGCATGGCTCGGATTTGGTCTTGAATTTCTGACATTGTCTGGATAGTGTGTGCAGTCAAGAGATGAAAAAAAGTCAATCACTAAGGCTGGCCGCTCGAGTGGTCTGGGTCTGCTCAAGCAATCTACAGGCCTGTATAGAGATACCGAGAGCAGTATTTTTAATAGATCGAGTCTGGTTGAGCGGTATGGGACAACTCGAGCGGTTTGTGCAGGACAACGTTTTATTTTTTCTCTTAGGGTTGTGGTTGTTGGTCGTTTGATGACCTAGTTTATATACTAGGTTATGACAGAAATTCTATGTACGTGAAAAACTCGTAAAATACACTTGAAATGCTCATATTAGGAGGCCAAAAATAGTGTAGAGAGATCGAGAGAGGCTCAGTTTGAGACGATACATATATATTGTGAGATTGAGAGTGAGTTTTGTAATCTTTATTTGCGTATAGTAGATTGATGATTTCTCTTTGCCTGTGAACGTAAACAGTTAGTCAAATTATGTATATTCTCGTATTCTTGTAATTGTTGACATTATTTATTTTGCTTTGTGTGAATGAAAGATTACGTAGGTATCCACTGACCAAATCAGTTTTGGAAATTCATGTGTGTTCAAATTCATCATAAACATATAATTGTCGATGCAAAAAATTGATCACTCTAATTCTAAGAGAATCCAAGCAAGGGTCTAAGTTGTGATGCCAAAATACAAATCTATATCGGTAATATGTCTATATATCAACCAATATCGATTAGTATTGATCGAAACATAAATAAATATTAATATCTAAAGCCCCAAATGCTGTTACGATACGAAATATTTAAAACCTTCAATCCAAGTATCGAAGAAACCGAAGAGGGGGGCGGGGGGAAGGTTGAACAAATGCTAATTGCGAGAGAGAGGGAAGCCGATTCCATGTCGCTTGGTGGGGAACGCGACGAACAGAAGGCTGCAGATCACCCCGACCGCCACCGGCAACGTCGCCAGGAGCTCCTTGGCTTCCTCCGATGGCGCGGGGTAGAAGCACCTCACGACGTTCTGATCAAAAAGCGCCACCGCCGCAAAAACAACTATGGACAGGAACGCGTGGAAGAAATCAACGAACCCGAGCCTGTACTTCGCCGCCTCCTCCGGCGGAAAGGTGGCGGCACCACCGTCGATAACCTGTATCCCCCGGAACGTCGCCAGGCCGTACCGGACCTTCCCTCTTTCGTCCCTGAAACTGTCGGTGAGGCACAGGAGGAAGCAAGAAACGCCGCAGAAGCCGATAAGGCCGCCGGTCATGGACCGGCTGAGGAAGGACCGGCAATGGCCTTCGTGGGTGAAAACCGGCGACAGAATCTGGAACGAGAGGACGGATCCGGTCGGGAGGAGATTCGCCAGATGAGCCGAGATCTTGAATGTCTTTCTAATGGCTTTCTGTCCGGGGGTTTTTGTAGGTTTCCCAGCCGTTGGCTGATCTTCCAGAAGGGGCTGCCTCCGTTCTTCAAGCGCCGACTCAAGAAATGGCGCTCTCTCTTCCATGGCTGGCTAGCTCCCAATCTCTTCTCTGGCTTTCTTTTAGCTTCAATCTCTTGAAAGCTTGGTTCCGCGAATTGGTTTTAAATTTAATGGGTTGCTTTGGGGAGGATATATATATATATATATATATATATATGAGAGAGAGAGAGAGAGAGAGAGAGAGAGAGAGAAGGTTTAAAACAAGGAGGGACTCCAATTAGGGTGGGAATGTCGAGAAGACAGGCTTGCATGCAAAGAAGAAGTTACATTTATAGGCAGTAAAGGGTTTTGCAACTGTTATAAACAAAAAGGGGGCAAGTTTTAAATTAGCAACTGATTTTGAGCAAATTTACTGTAAATACAGGGAGTTTAAGTCATTGAGTGATATGGCCATTCTTTTAGGGTGCTATATATGGATGGGAATTCTTAACAATTTTTTTTATTTTATTATTATTATTAGAAAAGTAAACAGGATAAAACATAAAATACCTGAATAGGCATCAAAAGAAGAAATAACAAAGCTATGTATCTTCAAGCTCAAGGAAATGCTTCAAACATATATGTAAATCAAAATGGGAATCCTCAGCTCTTATTCATAGAAAATAATTAATGTACATATAATTTTTGTACATTTTAATAATTTGGCAGTGACATGTTTTGAAATTATGGTTCACAATGTGAACATCTGTGTTGAAAAGATTTGAATTAACATGTGAAAAAAAATGACTGTATATAACGAACCATTATTCCCTATATTATTTCTAAAAAAAAATTATGTATGTAGAGCATTACCAATATATATCCAATAGCGACTCTAGAAAATTTTAATGATGGGATCATTTGTATGAGTAAAAAATATAAATTGAGCAAGGAATAAAGGGTGTTGGCTCTACTTTCTGCTGCTTTATTATCTTCAGTAAGTGTTTTCTATAAAAATGCATTAAAAACTTTTTGACGTGCTGTGCTGTTTTTTTAGAAAACAAGAAGTTTAAATTTTACTTATTTGTTGTGATAATAACTTTTATATTGGTTAACAATTAATCATCTATTATTAGTATAACACAAATTAAATTAAACGTCTCTATTGATATATATATGAAATACACTTTTAATACATTAATACTATTATTTTGAGAAAAATGTATAAAAATAAATAAATTTTTATAATTGTATTTAACGAAATTTCACGTTTTAAAATCATTACATAATAATCTAGTTGTCAATTATGTTAAAAACATTATTTTTAATATATGTCATGATCAAATAATTATTGAAACAAACTATACAAGAAATAAATCTACATTCACTTTCGTAAAACGGATATTAAGTTTTTAAAATTGTAGATATGTGATTGTGTAAAATAACTCAATGCAGCAGTAATACAGATTTATAATTTGTGGAGCATTACACCGTGGACTCCCAAGAATTATGAATGCATCATCCAAATTTGAAATAAGAACACCGAGAAAAAAAAATCTAATGTGATGCATTAATATTGAAGTAATTATATAATGTTTTTATATTATTATGGGGGGCAATTGTATTTTTTAATGAAGCCAATTATACACTAATTTAAAAAATATTATTATAATAATTAAAAAAATTTAATGGGATCAATTGACCCCATTAAGTTGTAAGTGGCATCGCCACCCAATATCTAAATTAGATTTGTGGCAAACGCTACATGCATGTAATATACTTTAGGGAAAATTTTAATTTATCTCCTTGTAATATGGGTGTAGAAAACTTTGTTGATGTTTGAAAACAATAACATAACTCTTTTCGATTTGTGGACTAAACTGTTCCGTTATATATATATATTTTTTATGACAAATGTATCTCACTTGCATATATGGAAAGTAAATCAATATTTGACAAAAACATCCTCTAAAATTAATATTTAAATTTGCAAAGAAAATGCAAAGACACATCAAATCTAACCCTTCCCAATGTGCAAGATTAATACGGACGTACCTGGGGTTTTCCACTTTATTCACTGTAGGCAATGAAATGGATTTCTACCGGAATTGTTATACAGATTATGCAAGTTTTAGCCGGTAGAGCTCAGTTATTTTGGGAGACTTTATGCGAGATTTGAAATTGAGGTTTTTTATATTTAAATTACTTTTTCTACATTTTGAAATGCAAAATTATTAATTAAATTTTTATAACTGAGCTCTTTTTTAATATAACTTGTTAAATTAATGACAATGTTAATTTACTAATATTTCTTGTGATAATATAGTCGATAACGTAACATTTTAATAATTTTAATTTGGTATAGACTATTTTATTTGACTTCTTAATAAATAATATGTTTTTTAACCTTGTTAGTAAAAAATTATTTTTAAAGTTCATGTATAATAATTTATATCATAAAAGACCTTATTGGACCAAATAAATAATATATTTTGGACTTTGTTAATATGAATTATTTTCAAAGATGATATATAATTATATATATCATAAAAAAAATTATAAATTTGTTTGGTTTCCATCTCCCTAGTAAGCTCCTTGAGATTTATCATGCCTCTTGTTTCTCTCATTTTAGCAATTCTCTCTCCAATCTTCAACACCTCATTGAAGTCTCCACCCAAACACCAAGGCTCATTTGAATTTCGCCTAATAGTAATAGCTAGTAGTTCATCACATACCCTTCTTCTTTCAATTTCGCATACACGGGTAATCCTTTTCTAACTTGCCAAACATTAGGATGTAGTTTCTATGGGAAATGCTCCTCTGTAAAGTAAATACTTTTTTCTCTCAATTAGTCAGTATGCCTTTTTATGCACCTTCAGCATCAACAAGTCATCATTACTCTCCCAAATGTCCTTAGGCATCTGAAATCCACTCTTTGCATTTTGTTTCCTACAATAGGACTACTTAAATTGCATTTGCAAAAGTCACTCTTCTCACCCATCCTTCTTTTTTGTGACCTGCTTAGGTCTTTAACATTCCAAGACATGATTTTATAGTCATAATCATGCTTATCTACCCCTTACCACGTCAGTTGAGTTACTTCCCCCTATTATTCTCCATCCCCTTGAAAGTTTCCCAATCTTTCAGCCCCAAGTCATCTAAGACGTGTTCACTATTTTTTCTTCCCTTCCCTTAAATCAAGCCCAATTTGTCTTCCCACTTCTACTACTTGCTCGGCTTCTCTAATAATTTACTCGTTGGGATTTTGAATGGTAACAGTTGAAATTTTGTTCTATGATATGCCCTTGGGGTTCATTTTCTTCATTTCCCTTAATTACTTCTTTCATATCAACTTTCCTTTTCTACCTAATAGTGGAAAGCCTAACTCCAAGAGATTTTTCTTTCTCTTTGCTTTCTTACCCAAACCCTTGTGGCACTTCTTTAAGGTCCATTCGGTGATCTCATCATCCATCTTCTGTCATTCTGCTTTGTGGCAGCTTATACTGTGGTTTTGTCCAACAGTTGGATTTATTAAGCTTGATACTACATCAGTAGGCCATGGCCCCTATCTACTATTAATGGCCTAGATTTTAAAGGGCTCAGGTATGTTTCCCCTTTCATCCACTAGACCCCTTCCTCCCCCTCATGACCCATAGTCACGTTGGGTGTTTGATCTCTCCTTGGTCCTTGGGCTGTATTCATATTGCCCAAGATGCTAGCAGCATCGGTAGTTGGCCTTGTTTTGACCTGCAGCCCTCTAGCCGCCTATCAACAATGCATATGGATGCAGAAACATCCAGCTTGTTGCAAGGATTATATGCTTTTACAAAAGAAGACTTCTGTCATTCCTTTTTCTTGCAATCTTTTGAATTGGTCTCCTCAATAAAGGTGAAGAGGTCCACGCCATCATCTTCAACCTTCGACTGAGGAACCTACAACTCAACCTTACACACTGGTGCGAATTGTATCGAAACCTTTTTCCCACCCAAGGATGTGATAGAGATGTCAAGAATGTGTTCTCTTTATTTTTTTTTGAACAAAAAAGGGAAAAACTGTATTGCTGGAGGATATACAATCCAGAACTTATGAGAAAGCAAAGCTCACAAGGGACCAAAAACGGACCAAGGTGCTTACAAGTGTTAACATCTCATAAGAAAGAACTAATAGCCAAACCCAGCTGGTAAGATACCAACAAAAGAAGGGATTACACAGGACTCCTCCACAAAAGCTTCCTCACCAAACCACACCTCCACATCAGACTAACAAAGCTTTAATTGCTGCAAGGGACCCATCGAAAGCCCAAAAAACCCATTGCTAGTGGTAAAATAGGATATCACAGAATACCACCTTGCAAGCTTGGAATTATCTTCAGATGTATATCAAACAAAATGCCAAAAATTAAACTCCTCTACCTAACCTTTGCACCCTCTGATGGCCTCCAAGTTGTAGATCACATCCTCCACCGAAAAAATTCCTTTCTTGCGCCTGTTGGTCTGAACCCATATTGCAACTCTTGTCTTGATCAAAAAGCTTACTTCATCACTGTCAAAACATTTATTGCCGAAGATGACTTTGTTCCTAGCAAGCCAAATGAACTACACCCCTGCAACATGAGTTCCACACCATAAATCCTTAGATCTTTTGCAATGATTGAAACCCGTCCACCATGCTAATAAGCCACTGTATGAGTTAGGACAGACCCAAGAAAATTCCCACCATTTCATGATCTTAGACCAAACTTGCCAATTCGCACGGCATCCCACCAATAGGTGATCCGTGGTTTCAACCCCTTCATTCACAAAGCACAAGTTTTAGAAACTTAACTATTGAACACACCCCATCTTGTCAAGAGGTCTCTGGTAGGCAACCTCCTAAAGAAAGCTTGCCAACAAAGCACTTTATAGTTGAAGGGGCCTGGAAATTTCCAAATGCTGCATATCAGCTCCTCATCAGTTCCCACAGCTTCTTCATAGGCTAACATCAAAGATTTTACCGAGAAAATTTGATCTTTACTTCCTTGCCAGGTCAGGCTATCCTTCCTCTGTAGATATAAGCTAACTCCTCAAATGGCTTGTAGTATCTCCTCCCATTGATGTAATTCTCTTGAGAATAGGGGTCTTGAGAAAAAAATCATCTCCCTGAGAGCCCTCTGCACGCCACTGACTTTTGGTAACCATTTTAGCAAGACTTGTATCCTTATTTCTTGAGAGATATAGAAGTCTTGGATGAGACTCCTTTAATGGTTGGCTCCCTCTCCAAGCATCCTTCCAAAATCGTACTGAATTCCCAACATAAATTCGAACAGATAGTTTAATTTTCACTTAAAATTCTACCCACCAAACAGTTCGACTGACCTACCTCCACTACGTTCTTCCAAAGTTTTGAGATCTTTTGCCGTCCATGCTCATTTGGTAACCAAACACCTTCATCATACCTGTATGTAGAAGTAATCACTCTCCTCCACAAGGCCCCTTTTTCACACCCGAACCTCCACCACCATTTGGACAATAAAGCTGAGTTCTTGAGTTTAAGAGAGGCGACCCCCAACCCCACATATCTCACGTTGGATGTAACTCTCTCCCAATTTACATAGTATACTCCCTTCTTCCATCTCTTCTCCCTCCCTACATAAAATTTCTTTAAAGTTTCTCTAGCTCCTAGATTTTGGTTACTGGCATTCTGAAGAGAGAGAGAGAGAGAGAGAGAGAGAGAGAGAGAGAAAATATGTGAGAAGATTGGATAAGGAGGCTTTAATAAGTGTTAATCTTCCAGCCATGCTTAGAGAATTTTTTTTTTCAAGTTTTCAGCTTCCTATTGTAACTTTCAACAATGGGTCTCCATAAAATCAATTTGTCAATGTTGGTACCCAGCGGAAGCCCCAGAAACTACAGAAGTAGACTGCCTTTCTTGCATCTCAAACTTGAGGCCCATTCCGACAACTCCTCTTTCCCCACTCCCACACCCCGTACAAAGCTTTTCTCATAGTTCACAGATAGCCCCGATACTGTCTCAAAGACTTTCAACATTCTCTTGATGTTCTTCAATTCTTCCATTCCTTCATTTTCAAAATAAATAGCGTCATCGACGAATTGTAAATGAGATATTCTCACTTCATCACTGCCCACTACCACTCCTTTGATCAACTCTAGGTTTCTTGTTCTTTGAATTAGTAGGTTTAAGCCCTCCACTGTCAAGTTGAACAAGAATGGGGATAAAGAGTCACCTTAACGTAACCCTCTTTCCAAATTGAAATTCGTTGATCTCCATTTATCAAAATAGAGGTTGAGGCGGAAGTCACACATTCTTTCATCCATCCAATCCACCTCTCCCCAAAATCAAAACATTTCATCATCTGTGAAGAAATTGAGAAGAGAAAATAACTCTATATTTTCTGTCTATTGAAACTGTACAATATATGGCCTATTTATAGACGAATAAGGATAAACAATAAAGGAGATACAATAGAATCAAATCAGAATAAAATCAATCTAATCAATCTAATATTCTAATCAATCTAATATTCCAACCTTCCCCCTCAAACGCTAGATGACGAAGGCAGCTGAAGTTTGGAAATTAGAGCACGAAGGCAACCAGGAGGATGAGATTTTGTGAAAAGGTCGGCAAGTTGATCTTTAGACGAGACCGATCGGAGATGTAGGGTGCTCTGCTGAAGGTGATGTCGGATGAAGTGACAATCAATTTTTTTTTTTTTTGAAGACGAGCGAGTCACGCAACGGAAGCAGCGGCGACGCGAGTCACACGACGGCGTCGGCGACGTGTCCCGCGACGGTGTCGGCGACGGCCTGAGGCGACGGGAGCAAGCTGACGACGGCAGC
>JAULJZ010081453.1:0-12653 GCA_032270985.1 Heliamphora pulchella
TGTAAATTCATCGTTACAATTGTTTTTTAAGATTTTACACTATTTGATTGAATTAGTGAGATGAGTATAAATTGAAATTGGTTAGAATTGATCAAAAGACAATTAAAAGCGATCAAATATAATTAAGGGCAATTTGAGATGCGTGTGACAAGAGTTGCACATATTTGATATTTTGACAAGTTTAGATTGTGTATTGAATTGTCTTACACAAAGCTAATATTGAAGTGTTTATTTTCATAATTGAACCTTTTAACGATCATACTATTTCACCTTATAACATAAAAAAGTGAAAAATATATTGACGTGCAAGGCACTAATTTCACTTCTGGACTTGGACTTTAAAATGACATTACTTGACCTTTAAAATGACATAACTTGAAGTTTGTATAATGTGAACATTAACAATTATCGTGCTCTATCAAACGAAACACGAACACTAGTGAAAAATTCAACTATGTTGAGATCGAAGATAAACATGTTAAACTTACACAGTTATATTTATTTAATTTAATAATCAAAACTATTTAAAAATTAATCGAATTAGTTTTAAATGTCTCTAAACATGTATATAACATCCGTAAAAACAATTTAAAATTAGTACCTCTCTAGTCTCTATTAAAGAAATAAAATAAAATAATAAAATTTAAAATAAGATAAACATGTTAAAATCGCAAAATTAAATTTATTTGGGCATGATACTATTGAAGAAATCATTATTATTTGCATATAAATATCTTTTAAGTAACTTTTAAATATAAAGTGCTGCATCATCCATAATTTTTTTTTTTTTAAAATGAATGAACCGACTTTACGTAGCTAACATAATACATCTATATCACAAGTCAAACGCATTGATGTTCAATATTTATCAACTTTTTAATTTCTTTTGTATTTTCTTATTTTTGCAATTAAAAATCACGCTCAAAACTCTCAAATAATTTAGTTTTGTTGCTGTTGATAATATTGTTATTTGTAACAATTATATGATTCATTACAATTATATTAATGGGGAATGAAAATTAATCAGTTGGAGGTGGATTTAAAGAGTTAATTAAAGAAATTGCTACTTGGACTTAATGAATGAGGGAAACTTAGAAAAGTTGGAATTAGAATTTTATTTCCGTTTTAAATTTTTATGGAGAATGAAAAATGAAGGAAAAAGTAGAAAAATTGAACTGTAGTAACTTGTGTTCAGTGTAGATGAGAAAATGAAAACTAAATGCATACATTTATTCGATAAAAAATTATTTTCTTTTCTTTTTTTTGGGTTTGGCTAACCATAGAAAATGAACATGCATGAATATTTTATTTTTATTTTTATTTTTATTTTTTCGGTGCGTCAGAATAAATAAATTTAAAAAAAAAAAACAAGAGCTCAATTTCTAGAACGTAAGAATTCCTTTATTACATAAAATTTATGTGACCCACGTAGATATCTGTAATTATTTGCATTATTTAATGAGTGGTAAATAAAAAAAATACCTATTATATTAAAATTTATTGGTGAAGAGTCATATATATGTGTGAATAAGTGTTCTTATTATGAATATGTGCAATTAGTATTTCTTGATAAAAAAAAAAATGTTACATATAAATAAAAAGGATTCCTGATCTAGCCTTAATGAAAAAAGTCCGTGATTTATCAACAGTTTTTACCAAAATAACGTTATAAGTAGGAGGAATTATTCTAATACTGCAGATTTTTTCAAGCATTTGAACAATCATAATTGAAAATATATGATCATATTTTAATTTTCTTACATAGAATAGGTAGACTGGTCACATACATAGCATGATTGGTCGCATAGTGCCTAATCCACCTTCATCATACGTTCACCATGAATAATCGTGTGTCCCCCGTAAATTGCTCAAAGCGTGGATGTTATTATCTAAATAATTGCATTTTTTTGTTTGGAGTAATGTTTTAAAACTTAGATCGGAGGTGACTGAATCGGAAAAGAGATTTGGTGGATGGCTTACCCGTTGAGCCATTGTTAAATCGAAATTCAACCTTGTTGTCATAATTACGTTATTAATCAAAATTTAAAATTATAAAATATAAAAAATAACATTTAACTCATAAAACAATTAGTAATCTTAAATCTAAAGAAATAAAAAAGTTCTTTGCAATTTTAAATCTTTGACCATCGTTTATATTTTAAGAGTTTTTAAATAGAAATCTTATTAGCTAAATATATAAAAGAAATAGTTCCAACTAATTTTTTTTTTGAAAGTCAGTCCCATTCTCCTTTCTATTTCCTAATACACTCCTAACACCATCTCTATGAAAACCCCTAGCCCCTCCGCCCTTGCCCTCGCTTCCAACCTCCTCCTTATAATTCTTCTCTAACGCACCTCCACCTTCTTCTCCGGCGATCACCACCGATCTCTTTCTTTTTCTCCGGCGACCACCACTGATCTCCTCTTTCTTCTTCGGTGTCGATCCCCTCCTTCTTCTTCGACGAGTCGTCGAAGGATTAGGATTTCAAAGAAAAGAAAAGAAGAATTCAGTTCTTTATCATTTAATTGAGAAATTTCTCAATTTAAATTTCTCAAGAAATATTTCATAACGTTTAACTCAGAAAATTTTCAATTTAAAATTTTCAAGAAATTTCTTATAGTATTTAACTAAGAAAGAGAAAATTTCTTCTAACATTTAATCGAGAAAATTTCTTAGTTGAAGTTTCTGGAGAAATTTCTCATAATATTTAACTAAAAAATATCTCAATTTAGGTTTTTGGAGAAATTTCTCTATAAATTTAAACCGAGAGAATTTTTCAGTTAAAAGAAAATTTTGCACAGTTGGAGAAAGAGAATTGAGGATGAAGACGACGATGAGGTCAGATCTGGTTGTCAATGGCCGGTGGCCAAATATGTGCACGAATGGTTGGCAGTGGCCAAATTTGTGAGTGAGTGGTCAGCGATGGCCAGATTTGCTAGTGAGTGGTTGGCTTTGATGGTGGAGTAGCCGATCGTGGTCGACAGTGACGAAGGAGTGGTCGACGGTGGACGACATTAAGGAGGGTGGGGCCAACGGTGGTTGATGAGGTCTGGACGAATGTAGATTTGGGAGCCGCCGACGAAGGCAGTAGTGGACTAGCCAGTAGTGGTCGACAGTGATGGAGGAGCGGCCGACGGTGGTCGACGTCGATCGGGGAGTGGCTGACTGTAGTCCAGGTCGGGTAGGGTTTGTTGATGGTGGGGATGTAGATGGCGACATTCAGAGGATGACTATGGGTATATTTGTCCTATTGCAAACAAGATTTTAAAAAAAAAAGAATTAGAGTTTTAAAAATTTTAATAGTGGGACTAAATCTTCTACATACATCTTGTATATAGAACTAATAATTAATTTATCCTACATTTTATTCAATATACTAATTCCATAAAATATCGATTATTTAATACGATAATAGTCTAATACAGTTAAATATTATAATAGTAAAAAGAGAATTAGAGGTCACAATAAGCGCAACATATATATGTATATATCATATTATCAGTAAATTAGTTTGTCTCTTCTTGTATAACACAAATAGCCCAACCCCCAAATGCAAGATTTGAGAGAAATATTTTCATTTTCTTCTCTTACTTGTTCGTTTAACCTGTAGTCAGTTTGATCGATTCACCAATTTTACCGTGGGTACTTTTAGCAGTTTTCCTAAAATCACCGTTTTTTGCTCTTGGACATTCGTGATTTAATTTGAACCAAAGGACAAACTGGTTGACGGTTCAACTAGTTGAACTAGCAGTCCAATCCGATTCTAAAAATATTGGTTTGGAGGGAGTGATTATTCTATGCCCCATAGTAAGGTTACATGTGCAGGAATTGTATACTAAAAATCATAGTTTTGGTTTTAGTATTTTACTTTATTATTTAATAAAATTAATTTTTTTTATTTTATTAGAATCTTAATGAGTAATGTATATGTTTCATTATTTATTTAATATTGTTAGTTCTAAACAACTCAAGAGGGGAATGAATTGGATCTTAAAAAGATAATAACAATTTTTAAAAAAATTTCAAAAACTTTTTAATATTGCAAACAAATATAGTAAGTATAAATAAAGAATAAAACAATATAAATATTAAAGAGGTTATAGATAAAGAAAATAAACCAGACACCAAGATTTATAGTGGTTCGGCTTCTTCTAAGCCTACACCCACTTCTTAAAACTCTTCTTGAGAATTTCACTAATCCAAAATGCTTACAGATGCATTCAAAACCTTTTACAATTTTAAGACGATCCTACAAAAAATACACCCATGTTTTTTTTCTAATCTCTTGAGTTCTTTTTTTATGAGATTTACCCACTCACTCAAAAGACAAAGGGTAACTCACCCTTGAATACAATAAATAGGACGATTTAATGAGTATCACTCACTATCTTTACATAAATAATTGACAATAAATAAGAAGTAAAGAGATGAGATACAAGAGCTAGAGTTATGAATAATAAATAAGAGCTTGAAGAGTTTTGGCTTTAAATCAAACAATACAACAGTGAATATAGGTCTCAAGATCATGTTTTAAATGCTGAGGAGTAACTCCTTATATAAGTTTTTGAGGTTTCATGACCGTTAGAGGTAGGTGAGGGCATTAAATGCCAAAAATTCAACCATTGAACTCTGCTACGTATTTTAAATTTCGTCGAAGGTGTCGATACCTTTTCTTTTGGGTCGACACAAAACATCTAAGGCATGGTTCTTCAAGTGATTGGGTCGACTCAAATCTTTTGTAGTGTCGACACGATTTTTGCATTTTTCTCACCAACACAACGGTGTCAATACGAATGGTTTTGGTGTTGACTCAATTCGTTCTCCAGCTTTTAGGAAGGGCCTTTTTGTGTCAACTCATTTTGCCTTTGGTGTCGACACTAAAAAGTGCAGGAACCATTAGTGATTTTGTGGTGACTTAGTTTGACTTTTGTGTCGACTCAATTTTTCTTCAGGCGGGTTCGATAATTTTGTGTCGACTCTTCTTCAATTTGAATCAACTCACAAATCTGCAAGAGGTCACGGTACTTTTGTGTCGATTTATTTTTAATTTGTGTCGACTCAAAATTCTGAATATCTAAAGTAAATAACCACTTTAGTGTCGACTCAAATGCTATTTTTATCAACTCAAAGATTTGATACCAAAAATATCTTTAATGAATATGTTAGGGTGTCAACTCTTTTATTCAAAGTTGTTGACACACTTGAGATCATCAAGTATTCTTTGCCTTAAAGTGTTGACTCAAATATCACTTAGGGTCAACATAAAATATTCTTATTCAAGAATACTTAAGTGTTAATCCTTTTGAGAGATGAGTCATCTCATATGGCTAAAGGTGTCAACTCATTTGTCATTTTTTTCAATACTACTTTTTTAAAAATATTAAATATTATCTTTTTAAATCAATTTATTTTTAGAAAATAAATTACGAAAATCTTCAAAATTTAAATAAAAATCCACTGGGCTAACAAATGTCATGCATGGGTATTTCTTATTCTACATAATATTTAATCTGGTATGTAGAGTTCGGTTTACACACAGAAGACCAGATTATTGATTCTTGTAAAATATAAGTTTTGGGTTCACAGTTTAGATAAAATTAGACACAGTATCGATACAGCTGTAGCACAATATTTTAGTAGATCTGTCTTGATTATGAAAAATGATAATTGTTTCAACAATGGTTCCGACCCATTGTGTTAGCACACTTTATGTGTATTGAACAGAACCAAGTTGAGGTAATTAATTTTGTGCTGACTATACAAATTAATTTACACTTTATGTTTATTATGAGTACTTATACTCTTAATCTTGAAATAATTGTTATTCACATATATTTAATATTTGTTATTTTAATTCATTAGATGGTGCGATTTTTTATGAGTTTATAATCTCGGTGAATTGGATAGCGGTATTAAGTACATGGTAGGTATTAATTATTGAAGGAATTCATGTCCCAAATAATCGAGATTGATGATGCCTCCTTAAGAAAGTTTATAAGTTTTGATCGAGACAAATCCTGCAGGTGGATTTTATAATCTAGTAGTCAAATAAATTAAGTAGAAAGGTTTAAGAAATTTTTGAAGAAACCGATTAAATATAATTGTAAGTAATTTAATTTAATCAGCGGGTATCTGTAATTTTAACGTTGAAAGAAAAAAAGTATTTAATAATAGTAACTCGAATACTACAATTTTGAGAATAAAGTTAGGAGTGCAATTATAATTGTTTAGTAGAATAAATTATAATTTATGTTTTTATGAAATTATTTCTAGATTGAACCACTATTTCATAATTACATTGGAAGCCCATGTCTTATTTACTTTACAGGTCCCTACTGCAACCTATATATATGCTATTATAAAACCTGACGCCTATTAATTCATTAATTCGTCAGTTAGCTTAGTGGCTTAGGGTTTCCATGTTTTTAAAACCCTAAATCAAGTTAAAGGAGGTTTTGAAGAATACGATAGTTCAAAACCCACACTTTGTTCATGTTTAGCATTCGAAAATATAGTAGAAGGTTTGTGTCGGAGATTTAACTATAAGTCCAAAACTGTAGCAAATTGTTGACTAAAAATTATTGTAGGAACCGAAATCTTCTAACCAGATTTCGAAAGGTATAATTCTAAAACTAATTTTGAAAGTACTAAACCCTATAACTACAATGAAGCACTCCAAGATAAAGATGCAGAATTATGGCAAAGGGCTATGAATTCGGAGAGTGAGTCTATGGATTCTAATCAGATCTGAAAATTTGTAGAACTACCCGAAGAGATAAAACCTATCGAATACAAGCGGACCTATAAGAGAAAGAAAGGAGCAGACGAGAAGGTGAAAACCTTCAAAACTAGGCTTGTTGCAAAAAAGTTTACTCAGAAATAATGAATCGATTATGAGGAGACTTTTCGCCGATAGTTATGCTTAAGTCTATTCGAATTCTCTTATCCATTGCGACTCATTTTAATTATAAAATTTAGAAAATGGACGTCAAAACAATTTTTCTTAACTGAAGTCTTGACGAGTGTATCTATATGGTACAACTAGACGATTTCATAGCAAAGAGTCAGGAGCACATGTTGTGCAAGCTTAAGGGATTTATTTATGAACTTAAGCAAGCATCTAGGTCTTGGGTCTTAGAACACTCGATTTGATGAAGTCATTAAATCTTTGATTTTGATCAAAGTCCTGACGAGTCTTGTGTGTACAAGAAGCGTGATGGAAGCATGGTGGTGTTTCTAGTACTTTACGTGGATGATATCTTGCTCATCGAAAATGATGTGGTGATGTTATATTCAGTGAAGGTATAGTTATTCGACCAATTTGATATGAAAGACTTAGAAGAAGCCAGTCACATTATTTGGATCAAGCTTATGCGAGATAAAAAACAAAGGATGTTAGGCTTATCACAAGCTACTTGTATCGATACAGTCCTTATTTGTTTTAGCATGCAGGATTCTAAGAAAGGGTTTCTCCCTTTTAGGCATGGAATCACTCTATCCAAGTATCAGTGTCCTAAGATAAATGTTGAGATAGAGAAGATGAAAGCGGTTCCTTATACTTCGGCAGTATGAAACTTCATGTCTGCTATGTTTTCTACTAGACCCGATATCTGTTTTTCCGTTGGCATGGTTAGCAGATATCAGTCTAATCTGGGACAGGAGTGTTGAACAGCGGTAAAATATATAATCAAGTACTTGAAAAGAATTACGAATTATGTGTTAGTTTACTAGACAGATTGTCTAGTACTTGGGGTACACAGACTCGAATTTTTAGTCACATAAGGATTCCTAAAAATTTACCTTAGGATATGTGTTTTACCTTGAAAGGTGAAACACATCGAGAGTACATATCATCTAATATGAGAAATTGTATAGAGATGTGATGTAGTCGTGACCAATATTGCATCGGTAGACAACCTTGCAGATCTTTTTACAAAGAGCTTACCAGTTAAGACTTTTGACAGTTACATAAAGGGTATAGGAGTCTGATGTATGACAGTATAATTTTGAGTATAAATGGGAGATTATTAGGATTGTATACTAAAAATCTTGATTTTGATTTTAGTATTTAATTGGGTAAATTACACTGATCTCCTCTAAGGTTTTGACAAAAATAGATATACCATCTATGGTTCCTGAAACGATACTAACTTCCCCTCTAATTTAATTTTTGCATAAAAAACGTCCAACCATCAAATGTCCATTAAGTTTTAACGAAAAAACATTAATTTTGTATAATTTAAACTTATATCTCCATTTTTTCCCTCTCTCCCTCTCTTATGGCTGCTGAGTATTAAGTTAGGTTTAGGAAGGGAAAAAAATGGAAAAGGGGTGAAGAAGAAGAACAGGCGCCAACACCCTCCACCGGCGACGCCAATGCCGGCGCTACCTTTCTCCGGCAACAAAGACCCGCCACCGCCGGACTCTCTTTCTCATCTCCCTCTCTCAGCCTCTCCCTATCTTTCTCATCTCCCTTTCTCAGTTAATATATATATATACTCTCCTCTGGGAAGTTCGTGCCATGTGCCGCCTCAGCAACCATCCGAACAACCTCAGGATCCACGAAGGTGGAGGGTGTCAGCGCATGTTCTTCTTCTTCACCCTTTTTTTTTCTTTCTAAACCTAACTTAATACTCAACAGCCATGAGAGAGAGGGGGCAAAATGGAGATATATGTTTAAATTATATAAAATTAACGTTTTTTCGTTAAAACTTAACTGAGATTTAACGATTGGACATTTTTTATGCAAAAACTAAATTAGATGGGAGGTTAGTGTTGTTTCAAAAACCACATTGAGTATATCTGTTTTTGTCAGAAATCTTAGGGAAGGTCAGTGTAATTTACCTTATTTAATTTTATTTTTTAATAAAATTAGTTTTTTCATTTTATTATAATCTTAATGAACAGTGCATGCATTTTATTATTTATTTAATATCATGCATAGGTGTCTCTTATTCTACATAGTATTTAATCTGATGTGTAGAGTTCGACTTACACACAAAAAATTAGATTATCGGTTCTTTTAGAATATAAGTTTTACGTTCACAATTTAGATGGAATTGGACACACATCGGTATGGCTGTAACATAATATTTTAGTATATTTGTCTTGATTATGGGGAACGGTAATTATTTCGACAATTATTTCAATTTATTACAGTAGTACATTTTGTGTGTATTGAACAGGACCAAGTTGAGGTAATTAATTTTCTACTGATTACATAAATTAATTTACACGTCATGGTTATTATGAGTTCTTATACTCTTAATTCTAAAATAATTATTATTCACGTATATTTAATATTCGTTATTTTGATTTATTAAAGTATGCGATCTTGTATGGGTCTATAATTTCGATGAGTTAAATAGTAGTATAAAATATATGGTGGATATTAATGTTAGCCCATGGACTTTTTAATTAGATTTTAATAATTTTCATAATTTATTTTTGAAGAATAAATTGATTTAAAATGATAATATTTAATATTTTTAAAAAGGTAGTGTTGATACAAAAAGACAAATGAGTTGACATATTTAACCATATGAGATGACTCATTTCTCAAATGGATTGACACTTAAGTATTCTTGAATAAGAATATTTTGTGTTGACCCCAATTGATATTTGAGTCAACACTTTAAGGTAAAGAATACTTGAAATTTTCAAGTGTGTCAACACCTTTGAGCAAATGAGTTGACACCCTAACATGTTCGTTGAAAATGTTTCAGATATCAAAACTTTAAGTCGACACAAATAAAATTTGAGTCGACACAAATGAGCTGAGTCTCTCTGCATTCAAAAAGAGTCGACACAAACTAAGTTTGAGTCGATACCAGGTGCTTCTTCACATTGGTTATCTAGAACTTTTAGTCGACACAAATTGAAGATGAGTCGACACAAATGTACTAAGGCTACCTGTAAAATTTGTGAGTTGACACAAATTAAAGAAGAGTCGACACAAATATACCGAGCCTGCTTGAAGATTTTTGAGTTGATACAAAAGTCGAAATAAGTTGACACAAAATCACCAAAGGTTCCTACACTTTTTAGTGTTGACACCAAAGGCAATTCGAGTCGACACAAAAAGGCCCTCCCAAAAAGCTGAAGAATAAAATGAGTCGACATCAAAACCATTTGTTTCGACACCGTTCTGTTGGTAAGAAGAATGCAAAAATCGTGTCGACACCACAAAAGATCTGAGTCGACTCAATCACTTGAAGAACTATGCCTTAGGCTCGACCCAAACCTAAATGTGTCGACACCAGCGACAAAATTAAAAATATGCGGCAGAGTTTAACGGTTGGACTTTTGGAATTTATTGCTCCCACCTACCTCCAACAGTCATAAAACCTCAAGAGCTTATGTAAGAGTTACTCCTCAGCATTTAAAATAACTGGAGACCTATATTCACTATTGTATTGCTTGATTCAAAATCAAAACCCTTCAAACTCTCATTTATTGTTCATAACTTCAGCTTTTGTATCTCATCTCTTTACTTCTCATTTATTGTCAATTTTTTCTGTAAAGAGAATGAGTGATACTCATTAAAACATTACATTTATTATATTCAAGGCTGAGTCACCCTTTATCCTTTGAGTAAGTGGGTAAATCTAATCAAAGAAGAACTCAAGAGATTAGAAAAAAAATAGAAGCGTGTTTTATAGGATCGTCTTGGAATTGTAAAAGATTTTGAATACACCCGTAAGCATTCTACATTAGTGATATTCTCAAGAAAGTATTGAGGATTGAATGTAGACTTGAAAGAAACTGAACTACTATAAATTTTGGTGTCTAGTTCATTTTTATATCCCTAACGTCTTTAATATTTGTATTATTTTATTCTTTATTTATACTTGCTATATTTGTTTGCAATATTAAAAAAATTTTAAAAAGATTTTTAAAATTGTTATTATCTTTTTAAGACCTAATTCACCCCCTCTCTTGGGTTGCCTTGAACTAACAATTAATTATTGACGAAATTCACATCCCGAATAAACGGTGAAAAAGCTAATAAGCTTAAGGATTGAGCCTAGAGGGGGGTGAATAGGTCAATAAAAAATAGTTTTTCCTTTTTAATGAAAGTTTCAAAATTTTTGTAAACAAAAATCCAAAAACTAAGGAAATAAACATATGCACCACAACACACGAGATATAACGTGAAAACCCTAGGATATACCCCCGGGATGAAAATCACGGCACCAACACACAATAATCCACTATGAATCAATAAGGGTACAAAAAACACGACGAGGAAGGGATTACAAATATATACCACAATGTAGACCTCACTTTGCTTCTTGACTTAGCTCCCCGAGCACCTCATTGATCTCATAGCAACCACGAGCACGACGACCCGATCTCCGTTTGACGACGGCTCCGAGTCAACTCAGTTAAGTGTGTAAATGTTACAAAAATGAGTGTGTATGAAAAGGAATGTGGTTTTAACAAGAATACACAACCTAAGGTGTTTGAAAGACACTATTAAATGCCCTTAGGTTGCTACAAAAGGAGGAAAGAAGATGGAGTAAATACAAGGCACCTTGAGAGAGAAAGTTACCTCTTCAGAAGTTCAAGGGACTCCAGTTAACCTAATGGACGTGCCCCATTATGCTTATATACAAAAACAGAAATCAACCAGGATTGGTTGAAGAAAAAGGGCGAGGCGCTCAAGCGCCATACAAGCGCTTTGCGTGCGAATTGAATTTTTTCAACAAAACAGGGTCCAGGCACGTGAACAGGGGCACGCGGGGTACCAGGGGCGCTCAAGCGCCTAGTGAGCGCCCAACGAGCGCTGCTTACTGGAGTTGAGGCGCTCAAGCGCCATACGAGCGCCTTAAGAGCGCTCTATACTGGAAAAGGTGACAAGAGGGGCGCTCAAGCGCCTATCGAGCGCCACTCGAGCGCTGCTCACTGGAATATTGACGCTCAAGCGCTATACGAGCACCTAGCGAGCACGCAAGGGCGCTCAAGCGCTCTGCGAGCGCATTGCGAGCGCCAGAGACTTAAGCCCCATGCAAGCCCTAGGAACCATGCAAGCAGTTGTAAAAGACATTTTATGCTGAACATAACCTAAACATGTAATGATTGTGCGTAAGTGAGGCCAAATACCTTGTCGGGGTTACCAAAAGATGTCTAGACAGTTCACGGGAGCAAGATCTGGCAAAGACGAGAGCCGGAGACACATGACAGAACATACGACCATACACAAAACAAAATAGGGGTACAGACTCCGGCGATTTTGACAAATACCGAAAATAGCCAACTATACTAACAATCAACCCCTTTGGCATTTCCAGGACAAAACCCCATAAACAACCAACAGATGCAATACATGAAAAGAAACTGATACAGAGAAATCCACAACCAACTATACTAACAATCTCCCCCTTTGGCATTTCCAGGACAAAACCCCATAAACAACCAACGGACGCAATACATGAAAAGAAACTGATACAGAGAGATCCACAAACTCTAAGCATCTAGATACTAAACATGAGGCAATGAGACAGCACAATCTGTAGGGAAACTACACACCAACGCCAACAACGTGAAGAACAATAACATGATATTTAAAGCAAGGCTGAAATAGAAATCATACATACAATACGACATATATGAAAAGAGATGATATCACAAGCCATGAAGATAAACAAAA